>JAQIXJ010004392.1:0-10913 GCA_034700185.1 Phthiracarus laevigatus | reverse complement strand
ACGTATTCAAATAATTTGATTGTATATCAAATTTAAACTGTCTAAAAGTTTCTCAAAATATTGAGAATAAGTTATAACATATCAGCCTTATTTATTAGAAATTTACTAGAAAATGTTTATCGCATGCGTTACTTTTGAACCGAACGGTATGATTTACCCACAATCGGTGTTCACCGATAACATTTGAAGAGTCGATAAATTCCAACGAAGGTTAACTTACGCTCTATATTTTATTCCCTATATATTGTCCACGTGTTTTCTTTTAATTCTTTTAATACTATTGTTTGTATGTGTCTAATATTCCGGTTTTACTTGCTTATATAATTTGTGCGATTTGTTGCTGCACATTCATTCCAATGAGACAACGAAAAAATTATGTTTAGCAATTTTTGGAGAGAGATGAGACACTGTAAGTTATTGTATTATTTGATAAAAGTATTTAAAGTATTTTTTTGATGAATTTAACGTTTTTATTAAATAAATATATAAATACTTGATTCAAAGCCATAATTGATTATATCAAAAATAAAATGATAAATGTAGCCTTGATATATTAACAGGGTATTTGTATCATTGTGGAACAAAAATTTTTATCGCTTAATTTGTCCTTAATAACATTATCTAACGTAAAGTAATTGCATTGTTTATGATAAAAAGAGTAACAGGAAAGCATCCGAATACTATTTATTACAATGGAAACAATCAATGTATAAGTATATCTTATTAACTTATTTTAATAAAAGATAAAGGGAAGCAATTGAAGATTATTTAAGCTAGATTTAACTATAACGGACATTTATGATTCTGTAACATTGATTTTAATTCTATTTTTCAAGCATTTTTGTTTATTAATTTTAAACAAAATAAACTTTTAGTCATTATTGTATAGCAATATTATACATGCATATACGCTTATCTATATGACGAATTGATTTATCGCGTATGTAGTGATGGCAAACCATTGTTTACCTATAGACAAGCATTTGAGAATTGCCAATTAATTGAGGAAAAATGATAATAATTACTTACTTAATGTTTAAGTCAAACAACATATTTTGGACTGAATTTCTTGAACTAAATAATAGAATGGTATTAAAATTCGAAAGTTGGCTATTAAATGTTAAATTGTGTTTTAAATATTTTAGATAATCAATAATTTTTCTAAAACATATAATACTTATTTAAACATAAGTTGTAATCCCACTTTTATTGAGTTCTTTTTTATAAATAAAGAAATTAAAGTTCTTTTATTAAACATTAATTAAATAATGTAAAAGATTATTAAACCTATCATCAAAAATTTAAATTGAGTTATAAGCTGTAATAGTTTTCTTATAAATTTATTGTTAAAAATGCAGTAATAGACAGATTTAAATTAATTAAATTTAATTCTTGAGCAATTGCAGAATGTTTAAAAAATGTTGGAACAGTATTTGATAGATTAGTTATATAAATTTTCTAATGTTTCAGTAATCAGTAGACCGATAGTTATTTAATTCACTCATGACAACCCTGTTATTAATGTAATCAATTATTTATATACACGAGACTATTTTATTTTTTAAAAATGAAAAATCTATAATACACAAACTTAAATACAATTAAGTGTCATAAAAACGAGTGTCATAGAAAATCAAATCTCCAGATAGAAAATTTAAATGGAACTTTCTTTATTGCATACACTCATAATAAAAATGTGTAGCGCAGGTTCTGAAAAAAAGTTACATTAAATTCAAATCATAACGATTTTCTGTAAGTCTTTTTAATCTTTGTTTTATATGATAAGGAAAACGAGATAACTATAATTTATAGACAATACATATACATTCGAATTCGTATACCTTGCACTTATTTAATTATCTTTTGTGTTTTTTCTCGGATCAGTTAACTTTACATATTAAAATATTGGTTAAAACCACCACAATAATGCAAATAAACATTCGGCAGCCATCATGGAATCACGCTTTTGTCACTTTCAATAACCAGAATTCGGTTTTGCTGAGCATGTTTATACCCGAGAAGAGTTTATTATGTTTGATGCACGACAACCGAATATTCGCGTTCAGAAAGCACGACACATCTGACGTAACGTCGTCCACATCCGACGAACAGAACGTAATATTGAATTTGCTAACAACACCGAAGTTTCGACTATTGAGTGCAGTTTACATCGTATTCCGAATACTAGATAATGTCAGTTTTCTTGGCATTATAGTCCTCAGCATAATTAACGGGACGATTACTTTTTTGCAACCGGAAACTCTTGCGCTATTTTCGGCAATCGGTGTCGAACTATTCTACGATCTAATGCTGCAAACAAATAAGTATTGGAACCTCGAACGCCTCAGTATATTCATTGGCATTGTTTTGTATTTGATTTATTTTCTGATTGTTTTTTGGAAAAACAGAAGCGGTGACTATACGTCTAATGATTTTAATATTGTTCTCGCTATACTTGGGTTACGGTTTTTAGCGTTCGTATTCGAGGAATGCGTGGACATAGCCATCGACGGAGAGATACACAATGAACTGCTAATACTTCAACAACATAATAACCAAACAATAATAGGCAATCGGCAACCAATCAACATAACTACTGGTCGTCCATTAACTTTCTTGAATCCCGGTTGGATTTCGATAAAAAAATTACTAAAATATTTCGACGTACTCGAAACAGTGAATATGCCCGCTAATGTTCAATATATAGGTTCGATATTTGCGTGGAGCCCACAATCGGTGTTCACCGATAACATTTGGAGAGTCGATAAATTCCCACGAAGATTGACTTATGCTCTATGTTCCATTCCCTATATAGTGTCCACCTGTTTTCTTTTCATTCCTTTAATACTGTTGTGTTTAGTTGCGTCTATTATTCCGGTTTTACTTGCTTATATAATTTGTGCGATTTGTTGCTGCACATTCAATCCAATGAGATTGAGGGAACATGTAATGTTAAGCAATTTTTGGAGAGAGATGAGACACTTTTAGTTATTGTTAAACAATCTTATGAATTTTTTTGAAGTGCGTCTTTAAATCAAGAATGATTTAAATATTGCATTTTTTCTATGAATTTAACGTTTAGTATAAGTAAATATATAAATTCATAATTATAGTTAATGTGTATTATTAATTTATAAATAAATATAAAGATAAAAATAAGTATGTAGCCTTGATATGTTAAGAGTATAACATTGTATCATTGTGTAACATAAATTTTATCTCTTAATTTGTTCTTAATATTATAAACTGACGTAAAATTTTTGTGATGAAAAGTGTAACAGCAAAGTAACCGAATACTATTTATTACAATTGAACAAATCATTGTATATATTATTACTTATTTTAACTTATTTAAATAAACAGATAGGGAAGCATTTGAAGATTAATTAAGCTAGATTAACAAGAACGGACATTCGTGATTCTTTAACTTTGATTTTAATTCTAATTTTTCAAACATTTTTGTAAATTATTTTTAAACAAATAAAACTTTTATATGATATTGTTTGGTAAATCTTATTATTGTTTTATTATTGTTATTCCACCAACAGTCCAACCACAATTCAAACATTTTCCATGTATGTGTTTGGCAGACATCTGTACGAGAATAGCAATGGGTTTCTGTGAGCGCTAACATTTGGAATACGCTTCGCTTGAATTTAGTTAACCTTTTTTATTCTTTTGAATTACATTTGGTTCCTTTAGACTTTTTTAGAAAATAATGGATTAAATATGACTAAAATCAAGCAAAGACGTGTTATAAAAATGTGTTCCGAGCGCGTTAAGGCTTTAATCAATGGTGTATGACTTAAGTAAACCGTCGTGTATGGCACCAGAAATCTCTATTACTCAAAATCTGCCGATCGTTACCGGTCTCTTCATGCAGACACGTACGCGCTGTGAGTAATTTTCTACGCCATATTCTATGGAACTTTTTCGTACAAACACCTCGACCCATAGTTTACGATCGTTTGTCAAAAAAAAAATGACATTTCTCTAAAAGGATAAAATCGCAACCAATTATGATAGAGATTAGTGATTGAAAATTTTGTTCCATTACCGTGGAATGGTAGTGGAGTTGTAGATAAGCTCCGGTAATGGCACGGTAAGGTAATGAAAATATTTGGGTTTACCAGTAATGGAATGGAAAAGATTTCTTAGATGGCGGTAATGAAATGGTGGTGGTTTATGATCTGATTTTATAAAGAAAATTTATATAACTTAATGCATTTATCATAAACTAAGATTTTTAGATTTTTCTTGTAGTTTTATATCACTAATTTTTTTAAAACAATTATTAATCAGCATTTTTTCGACTTCATTATTCAATACGTCACGTAAATCAAAATTTTTAATGAAAATTGTGTTGCACGTAGAGCTTAAATATTTCAATTGTGAAACGGTAATGGAATGAAAAAAATTGTGTTTTCAGGTAATGGAATGGTAGAAGAAATCTTTAGTGTGGTAATAGAACGGTTGTGGTTTGGAAAAATTGAATACCGTCAGGATTTTATAAAAGCTAAGTGTGACGGCAAAATGTAAGCTTGTTTTACATATATAAATATGACGTCACACTTAGCTTTTATAAAATCCTGACGGTATTTTAAATCACTAATAGAGATGTTAGTTTTCTATAAATTTATACAATCTTTTTATCTTTTTTAGCTCACTTTGAAAAAGTCAGCTATAAGATTTGGGATTTCGTTTACGATGTGAGTGTGTATGTATGTGTGTCTGTAGACACTCTTATGCTAATTAAGAGATATTGATCTTTACTATAATAAAGGGATTTTACCAATTTCTTACTCTAATAAAGGGAATTTGGCCTTTTTTATGCTAATTAAGGGATTTTGATCTTTAATCTAATAAAAAGATTTAACAAATTTCTTATGCTAATAGATTGATTTTAAGTACAAAACTGTTTTTTTATGTCGTTAACTGTCGCTATCTGTCGTTATCTGTCGTTATCTGTCGTTATCTGTCGTTATTTGTCGTTATCTTTCGTTATCTGTCCTTATCTGTTGTTATCTGCCGTTATCTGTCGTTATCAATAATGTAAGCCAACAATAGATTTTAAGTCAAAGTGAGCGCATTACTAATGTTCATTCTTGTTTATACTTAAGTTTCTCAGATATTCTAGAAATACAATTTTTATTTTTAATGTTATTTATTTTGTCAAATTTTATTTGAGCTTCTGTCAGTCCAATAGCAATTATTTTAAAGAGTTCGTATAAGTCACTTGTTTTTAATGTGGAGTTCTAATGATTTTTAATAATTATTTGATTATCTGACTTCTCTTTTGTTGTTTAGATTTTCTGAATTACTATGAATTACTACAAGGATTAAACCCGTGCTTCGCACGTATAATCGTAATTGTATTTTAAAATAGACTACAGTGACGTCGGCTAGGAAAAATAAAAACTTCAAATCTAGGACACCCTTATTGTTTTACGAAAGATCAGTGGTATCTGCCGCATGTTTCAGTGGCATCTGCCGCTCATTTATCATAAACATTTTCAAAAAAAATTTCCGTAAAATCAGTGGCATCTGCCGCACATCTATCATGATCATTTTCGAAATTTCTTATTCTGAAAGATCAGCGGCATCTGCCGCGTGTTTCATTGGCATCTGCCGCACATTTATCATGAACATTTTCAAAATTCATCAGTGTTGTTTTAGGAAAGTTCAGTAGCATCTGCTGTAAACTTTTCTGAAATAAAATTATAGAGGGATATTTATTTATTCAAACCACCTGTCACTAGAAAACAACACAATACCGAATTTGTTACATCAAAAAAATATTATAATTGTATTGTTGTGAAAGTACTTCAGGGGTTGCATCACCTTTTCTAATTCATTCTTCATTTAAACTTCGTATAGTAAATTTCACGCCGTTTTGTTTAAAATTGATTATTATTTAAAATGTACAATAGAGAATTAAGGAAACAAAAGAATAAAGAAAGAAAGACATTAATTAGAGCCAGTGAAGAGTATCGAAAAAAAGAACAAGAAAAGAAAGCTCGTGCTCGACACAACCGGATAGAAAACTAAATGAACAGGAAAAAGACGTAATTGCGCATAAAGTTGCCCGTCAAGATCAGGATAGGAGGCGCGCCGAACAGGAAAAAAACACCATTGCGCAACAACTTGCCCGTCAAAATAAGTAAAATAGGAGCGCAGAACAGGAAAAATACGCTATTGCGCATCATAAAGTTTGTCAAGATCAGGAAAGGAGGCTCAATGAACAGGAACGAAATACTAGTGAGCATAGAATGGCTAGATTGAGTTTACATGAAAATATTGGCTTCGAACATCTTCATCAACAATATAAAGCTAATATAAAAAATGGGCACACTGTTATATGTCACAGCTGCAATGGTTTATGGTTTCCATCGTCAGTAACTGTTTCATGCGCAAGGAGACTTTACGAGAAAGGATTAAGTCCCTAGTTCTTAGAAGCTGTTTGCCCAACAATTTCATCAGAAGTTAAGCTTTGCCACACGTTCCACAGGGATATTGTTCAGAATAGAACACCAACGCTTTGTATGATAAATGGTTTTTAATTTAATAACATACCGATTGAGCAATAAGATCATACAACACTTGAAGAACGAATGGTATCACCGCGTATACCATTTATGCAAATAAGGCCACTTGGAGTCGACAAACAATATGGTCTACAAGGAAATGTAGTTAACGTGCCAATATCGGTTGACACATCAGTACAAATACTACCACGATCATATGACAACACCCACACTGTTCAGATCAAACTGAAGCGAAAAATGATTTACAAGTCACATTATAAGTTTGAATCTGTAAGACCAGCAGTCATTTACAATGCGGCAAAATATTTTATTTGAACGCCTTTATATTTACAAGAAAATATCACAATCACAGACAACTGGCATTTAAGTCACAAAAAGGAGATGAAAGAATTGTTCATTTTAGAATGTGATAAAAACGAGAACATCAATGTAGAAGTAGACAACGAAATGGAATGGGACGACGTCGATGAACCGGATAATGTGATTTCTAACTCAACGTTATGGCATAACAACAGCACCGCCAAAGCATTTGCACCTGGTGAAGGTTGTCATCCACTGTCGCTATTTAAGGGTACATTCGTAGAAGAATTGGCCTTTCCATCGATTTACGCTGGGCGATTTACGACAATACTCGAGCGCATCATATGATGACATTTGTAAGTGGATCGATTATCGACAGTTTACTAGCAAGAACGCAAACGAGAAGTGCTGGCAATGATTCATAAGCTTGGTCTTCCAACACTATTTGTCACATTACTAAATTAACATTAAATTAATCGTAGAAACTGTAACGTAATATGAATTGAATTATAAATAATATATAAAAACTGCATCACAAAAAACTTTGGGATTACGTTCAGCAGATTTGTTATACCTTCGCTTTTGTTTAGTTTTTTGTTTGCGCTTGTATATCAATTTAGAAAATTAACAATGCTTTTATTGACATCTGTTATTATCTGTTGGGATCTGTCGTTATAAGTCGCTATCTTTCGTTATCTTTCGATAACTGAGATTTGTTTCTATCTGTCATTATTTGTCGTTATCTGTCATTATCTTTTTATCTATTTTCATGCATTTTAGAAAACCTAATTTGATTTTTTGGCCTTTAAACCCCGATTTGGCATAAAAAATTCATTGACTTGCGTAAGAAAAAGGAACAAATCCCTTTATTAGTGTAAAGATCAAAATTCCTCAATTTGCATAAGAAAAAAGTCAAAATTCCTTTATTAGAAATAGAAAATGGTGAAATGCCTTTAATAGAGTAAAGATCAAAATTCATTAATTAACATAAGAAAAAGATCAAATTCCCTTATTCCCTTCGCTTTTTTAGTTTCTTGTTTTAAAGCTCAATATATATATTTAAAGCAAGCTTTGAAAGCATACTGTTCCCTACTAAGTCAAGATCCAAAAATTTAATCAGTATACATATTTTTAGATTTGGTACAAATGGTTAATTAAAAGCGGTGCACAATATATATAAAATTCAGACATGTACAGGATATATGTGACAATCGTAATATTAATTTTTGTAAAACTTTCTACATGTGAACACACATAATTGTGTAGAGTAAGCTTATTAAACATAGATAGCATATGTGTCTTTACAAAAATTGGATTTGTACAAAAACGACAGTTTAGATTTTTTTTTAATTTTGCCTAATTACTAATTATATATTACTGTAAAACTGATTAGAGTAGCAAACATGGATAGCATATGTGTCATTACGAAAATTGGACATGTTCAAAAACGTTAAAAAGAGTAAAACTGAATTTACATTATAAGTGTACAGTTTGATGGGTGAGAATCGAGTGAGTAGAGTGTACATGCCGCGCGTTTTTGTATGTGTGAACAGTAAACGTGGATTGGAATGTGTGTTTCGGAGAAATGTGGTTTAAGTATGGGTCACTGAATATATTTCACATACAGGATCTGAGATTCGGTTAGTATTGGAGAAGCGTTAACATTACTAGTATAGCAATAAATGTTTTGTAAGAAAAATGAGTCGTTTCAAAACACTATTTTTTCTGTTATTTGTTATTATGCTAAATTTAAAAACAACTCCAAAATGGATTTATATAATCGTATTTATATAATACACATGTATTCCCTTTTATTTAATTAGTGTTTTCAAAATTATATTTCTTTCAATTATTAACTTTTAAGAAACAATATTAAACATAATAATTAGAATAATTAATTAAAAAGCCTTGAACTGACAAGCATTTTTTTGAAATTTATCAAATAAATTTTAAAACCCATGAGTCTTTTATATAGAAATTAGTTAAATAACTGAGACCTTCCTTTTCTATAACTACCAAAAAACGATTATGTCAATTTTTTATTAGCTCAAAATATTTTAATATTATAATTTTCACAATATTTTATATTTAAATATCCAACTTAAGGTTTTCGTTAAAACAGTTAAAAATTAAAAGAAAGGACAAAATCAAAAGCATTATTAAAATGAATGTTCTCATTTGTAATCAATTCAATAAAAAATCTTATCAAAAATAATAATTTGGCTGAAATTGGTGTTGTAACTCTTTAAAAGAAGACAAAACTAAATTGATTTGACTTAATTTTTGTTGAATTAATACAAAATGAAAGTAAAATTTTTAACTAAAACTTAACGAAAATACAAGTAAAATATACAATTAATCTCAAAAAGAAAAGTTAAGCAATTTTAAAATTTAACCAACAATAATTTACATCACATGTCTTGTAAATGGTATTAAGAATTAGTATGTAGAATGTAATTAATTCCATATATATTTAGCTACAAAATAATAGGAATTAGCGCCGAACTTCTATGCCTTATTTTTCATAATAATTAAAAAACAATTAAATTTATAAATAATTATATAAGAGTAAGAATATCAAACTGCATAATCGCCAATACTTTTCTAATGCAGTGACATATTGCAGTCCTGAGCATTTTTATAATTATAATGAAATTAGAGTTTCTTTTCATAACTATGTTCTTTTCTTTGAACTTTACAAATAAATTATATTAATTAAAATTTTTTCGAATTAATGGAAAACTGCGTTCCATATAGAAATTATAAAAATAGTTACGATAGCATAACTTGGGTTTTTATTGATGTTAAGTTTTCCAGTTTATAAAATATAAATCAGGAGTGAGCTTCTATATTTTAATGATTAATAATAGAACAAAATACTTTTTAAATTCCTGATGATAATGAACCTTAGAATTCAAAATTGTAGAGCAAATAGAAATATAATCGGGAAATTACTTAAACCGAGTTTAATCTCAAGAATATATTTCCTTTAATACAATTATAAATATAGTATTGCGTAAACTGTCCCAAATGTTTACAATTAAAGTATATAAACTCAAATAATGCGAAAAATCCTTAATCGGGTTTATATAACAGTTAATTATTAATCATCATATTAAATTTCTTTGTGTATTAGCCTAATATTATTTATTTTTGTTGCGTTATCTTATGAAGCATTAATTCACATTACGGTTAACCAAAATGAAGATTCCATCGAAATTGAAGCGCATATTGTTTCATATACGTTAGCAGTTGTTGCTAATAAAACCTTATTAAGCTCAAATGGTGCAAATTTGATGGTAGAAATAAATGAGAAATATGGTTCTGGTTGGTATGACATATCTGGAACAAACGCGACGGTTAGAAGTGTTAATTGGATACATCAGCCCAACACGTCATTATGGTTTCGTTTCACGATTTGCTTTTTTTGTTGTTTAAACCGCAATTCAATGTAATTTCACAAAACGTTACGCAGGTATTTATTTTCAGTAAAAAAAGTCGAAATAAATTATTAAAAATTAAATACTAAAACAAGAATGAACATTAATAATGCACTCACTTTGACTTTAAATCTATAAATTGTTGGCTTACATTATTGATTTCAATTTTGGATTATTTATGGACGAAGCGGCTCAGAAAAGACTACTTTTGTAAAAAAGTTGTTATATTCATTAAATCTTTTTAACAAACCAATAAATCGATTTGTTTATTATTCTGGTTGAGGGAAACCTGAATTTAAAAAAGTTAATAATATACACATAGAGCTGTCAGATACTTTATTAGATACTTTTGATGAAAAAATAAAGTCTGTGATTTTTGTTTGTTTGCTTTTTACACTTGATAAATGAAATACATCAAGTTCTAAACTTGAAAATTTTTCAAATACTAAATCTTCTACAGAATCAATATATGAAATATATTGTTTGATGAGGGATTAAATTAAACATAAATAGTGAATGGTTTGCTTTGAGTTTAAGTTTTAAGCAGAAATATGAAAGTATCGTTCTAAGAAGAGGGTAAGTTTTATGATAGTGTAAATTGAGAGAAAAGTTTTGTTCACTATACCGA
>JAQIXJ010004391.1:0-10917 GCA_034700185.1 Phthiracarus laevigatus | reverse complement strand
TTTATATTATTACACTTATTTGTACACTTTTGCAGACTTTTTGGCGATCAGTTGTGGATAGACGATGTATGATGATATATTATTTCTCTAAGTGAAAGTTAAAAATTGAAATATTGTTCACGTCTAACATTTTGTTAACAAAGATTGGTTATATGTTTGTCTTAATATTTAATGTCTGTTTGCGTTTAGTTAGCATTCCAGATTTAGATAATGCCGAAAAATATTAACAATTAGTGTTAATTTATTAATTTTTCAATTAAATTGCAAGTAATATAATAATATTAATATTGGATTAAATACCATAATTGTTCTAGAAAATTAATTAACATAAAGATCAATATCCCATAATTATTTTATAAACTGGATAAACAGACGGAAGGACCGAAATAGCCAAATCCACATATCTAAAATTTTCAGCAAGTTAAATTAATTTAAAAAACTACAAGTTTATTTGCAAAACAAATAAAAATTTTTTAAATTAATTATTAAAACGTAAATGTTTATTTTAATTTACTAACATTATCATAAAATTATGTTTAACTTTATGACAAGTAACATAATTTAAATAAGTACCACAAAACCTATAAAATTTATAAACGAAAACTTGTTATTTAGTTTTAAAAGTTGATAAATGGTTTTTAAGCTCACTTTAAATAATAAATCAGAGAATTCGGATTTTATCAGTCCATTCCTAAAATATTTTCAAAGTTAAATTCTAAATATAGAAATATAGAAAAAATATCAGCAGTTAAACCATCCAATATTTTATATACATAGTATTCCAAACGTATCAAAAATAACATTTTATAATAAATTTACAGCTGCTTATAAACCAAATACAATAACAAAGAATTCAATGTTATTAAATTCCCAAAAGATATTTGTTTTTTAGATTTTTTCTTTTTTTCATGGTAATGTTTAAAAAATACTTTCACATGATTTTATATTATATGTATTTTGTGCATGCTTTAATAAACAATTCTCTTTACAATGTAAAAATTAAAGAAGACTTGTAATCGGAAATCAATAAAGTCATGTAATCTTTGGTACAAGGACGGATTGTTTAAATCAATATAAAGATAATATAATATTAATGTTTTCATTATCTAGTTTTATTCTTAAAATTTTACTTTTAACTATATATAATTTTGAAAGATGTGAGATAATTTTGCTTTATATATTCCTTGACAATAAAAAACGATCGGTCAGAATAGTACCTATACAGTGCCGGTCTGTCCTGGATTATGAGCTTTAAAAGATACATTTAAAATTAGAACGATTCTTAAATACTCAAACTCATTAAAGTATTTTGATAGTAATTATTCTTTTTTTGGTTGTTATTTTAGTTATTTAATTCTGTGAGAAATCCGAGTGGTTTATAACATCATCACGTACCAGAAAGTTCTTACCAACTCATGCATTGTATTAAATTTTTATTAATCCGTAAATACATTGTTGTAGTAAAAGTCATTAAGAGTATTTTGATAGTAATTATTCTTTTTAGCTCAATTTGTAAAAGTCAGCTATTGGATTTGACATTTCACCTATGTCTCTATAGACTATTATTAGATCACAAAAATCAGGCAAAAATAAACATAATTGGGTCAATATTGGGTCAAAACTGAGTCAAAATGTGCCAAAAATGGGTTAAACAGGGACAAAAAAGGGCTAAAAATTTGGTTAAAAATGACAAAAAAGGGGCAAAATAGAGCTCAAATTGGGTTAAAAATGACTAAAAATAAGGCAATATTGGTCAAAACTGACAACAAATCGGTTCAAAAATGGTTATTATTGGGGAAAATATGAGTGAATTTTGGTTTCACGCCTCTTACTAATTATACTAAAACACGTTATGACACGCGCCTAATTGTTTCTATAAGCAAAAAATTGATGTTACCTCGTCTACAGCTAAACTAAGAATGAATAAAAATAACCTAAATACTCACTGAAGTACTATTTATAACAATGTTTTAAAGCACATAAAAATTTTTAACGAAACAATAATAAATAAATATAGATAATCTAATTTTGTTAACCAGGCGCTACGTCACGACATATGCGCACTGAAAGCATTTTACTTAACGCTGTTTGCTATTGTTTCGGCTCGGCTTTAACAAAGTTAGCTAAAAATTATATTAGGATTCCTGTAATATTTTATGCGTCACAAAGAATGCTTAAAGGAGATTAGTTAGGCTGACTTTGTAGCTAATTTTAGAATAAGCTAACGAAAACAAATGAAAATAGGAGGTTAATTTGAAATAATATCATCTGATAAATAATAGCAGGTTTTAAACATTAATAAATTTACAATGTTCATTATTAGCGTTTTTGAACTTAATGATTTGCTATTGAATGAAACAAGAAGAACGACAAATACTGTACTTGGTGGTTTATCCGTTATTTGTTTCTTTAGAAATTCTATGGATTACGACCTAAATGAATAGATTAATTTTACTATTTAATGTTTTTGTTAATTATCTCCTTATTTTTTAATACTCTATAGAAGTTTTTTATGCATTGGATCTATTTGAATTAATAAGTTTAAAAAACAGGTTATAGCTAATATATGTTCGGGAAGAGGAATTACAAAGTTATCTTTAATGACTCTAATTATATTTTAGAAGGTTATTAGATATTTGTTGAAAAATGCACAAATCAAGTTTTGGAGCGTAAGCAATTTAATTTTACAAAACAAATAATATGTTCAAAAACAACATTCATTAACGCAAGATCGTAAAATCGGAAAACAATGAACTTAATGTTAAAGAGAATTCAAACTCTTGACATTTTTTCCGTAAACTTCAAACAAACGCAATACTTTACAAACATTATATATAAAGAGCGGATTTTGACAAAAAAGATTATAAAAGAATAAAAAGCATAATTTAAAGTATTTTACAAAAAAAAGAATAAGCGAATATTCGTTCGCATATTTAGTGATAAAAGAATATTAAAGGCATCTTTTGTACTTTTGACTACTAAATGCTACATAAATAAGTCTGAAGTCTCCCTTTTATTACTGTTTTTCAAGAAATTTTAGGCAATAAAACTAAATATAAGCTAAATGAATCATTTAACAAGTTTACATTCTAAAATCTTTGAAGAAAGGTAAACTCTAAGCTAATTGTATCGGGTTATTAAAATGGTAAGAAGCAAAACATTAATAAAAACTATGCTTAAAAATTATGTAAAGTTATTTGAAAAATAATGTTACAAAAGTTTCAATTAGGTACATTTTCAAAACATACTCAGTGGCAGAAGATAAAATTCAATGGTGGAAAATTTATAGTAAAAACCAAATTTGATGTAAAAATAAAAGAGTTAAAGCAATTTTTTGAGAATAAATATTCACATATTTTGAATTTTTTTATGAATATAAAACGGCTCTTTAATTTTATATTAATATAAGATTTGAAGTAATCAAAGTGTGTGTCCAAATAAAAGCAAGAGTGGAACACATGAGATGGCATGAAATTGTTCTAAAAATTTTGTCAATAGCTAGAATCCTCAATAATGTTTTTACTATTACTATAGGATAGGGGACGGACACATTGATACACAGATACACAGGAAGAGATCATATAATGGCATTTTTCAATATGCAATAAATACCAATGTTAGTAAAGAATATGCTTAATAAAAACGGCTATGCGGAAATATTTGTGTTTTTAAAATAGATTCGAAAGCTTTAATCTGGACTCTTGTGAAATAATTAACAGAGTTCAAAAATTCAGGCCTTAAAGAAAACTATTAATTTAATAAAAATTACTTCTTAAACAAATAATATTATGTTTTATATTTTAATGAAAACCAAATGCTTGCAAGTTATTATTAACCTTTAGCCTTATCCAAGTTCAAGTCAGGCTTAATTATTGATATTGACGATGTTCCTCTCATATAAAACTCTAAATTAGCTTATAACCGACAAAATGGAACTTAACCTAAATCGTTTACGCCCAATAAAAATCAGAATTACTAGAAAAATAGAACATTAAAGGACAGAAACCATTACCAGTAATTGGTTCGCGTTAATTTTACGAAAAGTTATCGGGTGTGTGTATTGTATTTTTTTTTAAATAAAGGCTAAAATATAAAATATTATTGTCATGGAAAATTAAGTTAAGTTATGAAAATGGTAATTACAGGAAAATATTTGAACAAAACAAAAATATACGATAAATTTATTATTTTTTTTTGATAGGATGTGAAAGAAGAATTTAAAACAAGATTGAGCATTAGTAATGCTCTGAATTTGTTACCTACGTTAACCTTTTCTTTAATTTATATTACAATTGTGACCTTTGATCACAAATAATGAATGATTGATTGAATGAATGAACACTGACTTTGAATGAAAAACTAATTTTATTGATTAAAATTAAAAATTGAATAAAGAAAACTCATCAATCTATGAGTGAACAAAAATAAATTGATTTACACTTTTGAAAGTCGGAAACGAGATAAAGAGAAATGGGAAGTGTTGTCACTTTTATAGTTACAATTGGGGGGGTCATGTGATGAAATGATGGCCTCATAAATAAAACGATTGCGTGGTGGTGTCCTCTGGGGCACATTTCTTCCACCAGGAAAGGCCCATCATTTCTTGGTTTGGGTTTGTTGTTTTTGGTGCTGATGTTGCTGTTGAGACTGGATTTTGAATTTTTGATTCTGCCTGGCCTCCGATATCTTTTCCAAAGCGAATGACTGATCAGCGTTCCGGTCTCCTTGCTAGCGGGCGCTGGTTTTTCAGACGTTTGATTAGAGTTGTTTGTCGAAGTGGCAGAAAATGAGACGAAACTTGTTTTTATTTTTGACGACATCCTTGAATGAAATGAAGTTTTCAGTGACAACTTTTTTGTGCTGCCACTTGACACTGTAGTCAAATGCTTGGCGAATGAGCGGTTTGTTGATTCACTTGCACCAGAGACTATTGCCAAATGACGAGTCGTGTCACCTTTTGTTGTCAAATGATTGTTGCCATCACTCTCAATTCGCGACACGTATGGTGTTAGAAGAGTTGAGTGCGATGTGAAAGTTTGAGTGTTTAGAGGTGCTGTGGTGTGAACAATGTTGTGGGGAGATGTGCTGTGAGCATTTCTGTGTATTGATGTGAGCGTTGCTGTTAGCTGTGGTTAAACGGTGCGCATGAGATTGTGTCTCCGAATGCAGTGCTTGCGAAGTTGATGGAGAGGTTGGCTCTACGTGCCAGATCAAAACCGATGACCATGTCATTTATGAGGTCTTTAAAATCGTGAACTGTTGTTCTAAACGTTTGCCCAGCAATTTTAATGTTCACGTCGATCGATCCAAGTGTTGCGGTGGAATCTGCGATGTGCGTCAGCGGAATTGAGAACGTCGCGTCCCATCGAAGTTTAAAATGATCGGCGGTTTTCTTAGAAATCGCTGTGATAGTTGATCCAGAATCGAGAAATGGTCTGAGCTTAAGCCAATTGAGAAGAATGTCAAGCGTGATGAGATTGGGCTGAAACGCGTGGCTTGAAGATGAAGTCAATGGCGAGTTAATGCTGTTTGCTCTTGACTGTGGGGATGGTGTTTGATTTTTGAGTCGTGAACAATCCTTTTTCCAGTGAGGTTTGTTGTCCCGAAATACTTTTCACACTGGGCAAGGAGTAGTGGGTGGCTTTGAGAAGTCAATTGGTGTTCTTGGTTTGTTTGTAACCCGCTTCTTTCGATTGTTCTTGGTTTGGAAATGATGTGAATGTTCCTCCTCTTGGTCGGCTTTGCATGCTCGAGTGTTTGGGTCCTCAATTTGTAATGCAATCTCCAACCATTTTGCAGGGGTTTTGGGTAATTGCGCGCGAATGAGATTTCTGATACTTACATCATGGAGTCCACGTGACAGAAGAGCGATTTTATTAGCGTTGTCCTTGAAGAGCGAAATGCAAGAGTTGTTACTTCTCGTAGAAGAAAGACTCGATTGTCTTACCAGAACGCTGATTTCTTTCGATCGCTTCTTCCAATGGATTGTGTAATGGGCGAAAAAAACATATGATAGCTTTGCTCTTGAATCGATCCCAAGTGATGGTGCGGAAATTGTGCGATTTCACAAACGAGCCAACGCCATGCCTCACCAGTGAGATGTCGACACACAGCCTTGATTCGTTCTTTGTTTGTTCAGTCTTCAGTTGTGATTTCGAAATTTGTGAGCCAATCTTCGATTCGGTCCACTCCATCACTTCCAGAGAATTTGTTGCAGAGTTTTGCAGTTGTGTAATGAGTGAGCTATGGTGTGGTTTGAGTTTTATTTTGAGATTGAGTTTGAGTTGGATCTCCGAAATCAAAGCGAAGCATTGCTGAGGATTGATTTCCATCAACACGTGTTTCCGGTGGTTTCGTTCGGACTGTTGGTTGCGTGTTTGGTGGTGACACTGGAAATGACTGATGGTTCTGTTGAGTGTTTTGTGTCGAACCTTGTGTTGCACTTCGAGACTAAACTGCTGTAGTGATTTGATTTTGTTGATTTCGGATTTTTCGTCTTTCCGCCATTGAGTTGAGTCGACTTTGGATGAGTTCTCGCTTTTTCCTTTTCGATTCGAAAGTCAGTCGATCTCGATCCTACCGACTGGGCCAAAATTGTGACCTTTGATCACAAATAATGAATGATTGAGTGAATGAATGAACACTGACTTTGAATGAAAAACTAATATTATTAAGAGAAAGAGAAATGGTAAGTGTTGTCACTTTTATAGGACAATTGGGGTGTCATGTGATGAAATGATGGCCTCAGAAATGAAACCATTGCGTGGAGGTGTCCTCTGGTGGCACAAAATTAATTACAATCTTATTTAAAATTAATACATTTGTTGATTAATTAAAAAAAATGGTAATTTTGTAATGAATTCTTAAAACATAGGTTTATGGAGTATTTTTAGCTTATATTGACAAAGTCAACTATTGGATTTGCAATGTCTGTTTATCCGTCACTATTTGCTCACAAATTTCATTCAAAAATGAACAAAAATGTTTCAAAGTGGGTCAAAATTGACTTTAAAGTGGCAAATCAGGGCTAAATTTGGGTCAAAAATAACTAAATTTGAAAAATCGCTCAAAACTAAACAAAATCGGGTCACATAGTTAATATTTGGTAAAATATGAGTAAATTTTTGTGTCACACTTCTTACTAATTAAATTAAAATATATTATGACACGCGCCTAATTGTGTAAATAAGAACAGTTTTGATGTTAACTCGTCGACAGCTAAACTATGGCTGAATAAAAATATCCTAAACACTCATTGAAGTATTCTTTATAACAATGTTTTAAAACCCATTAAAATATTTTGCGCAATGATATTAATTAAGTTTTGTTTGTTTAAAAACAACTTTACAAAAATGTTAGGAACAATATTATTAGATATTTTAGCCTACTTTAAATGCAATTATTTATAATTCTCTAAAATAATTCATTATTTATTCACTTAAAAAATATTTGAATGTAATTGAGCTCATTACTGATGTTCATTTTTGTTTTAAACTAATTTTCATCTATAGATAATTTAAATGTGCAATCTATTTTTGGAATACTAGAGTAGTCGTTGGAAATAGTATTTGGAAATTTATTACATTTATTAATTATTGCATCGATAAAAGAAGCGCAAACATCTTTAATCGAGTAAAATTTTCATTACCGTTTTACATGCTAAAATCCGCGCACCATTTATTGACCCGATTAATATTCTTATGTTACTTAATTGTTAATCAAAACTAACAAATCTGAATTCGATAAAACCATTTTAAATATATATTTTTTCATTTATAGCGCGTGGGCTATAATTCGTAAAATATGTCATTTGATCTTTCCTATCAATTCTTGTTTTACATTCGTGACCTACTAATTTTATTTAGTTTATTCCTAGATTTCTGTGATAAATAAACTTTTTCTATGCCATTATTAGAGAGTCAAAAAGATAGCATTTGCTACTTTTTTATTTCATAAATTATAAGCATATAATTATCATATGAGCATGATTTACATACAGTAGTTTTGAGTCGCATTAGTTCCATTTATAAATGCTATTAAATGCTATTTTTAATGATAAATGCTTTAAAAGCTATAAATGCTAATAATTGCTATTTTCCTCGAAATCGAAATATTATCATTTAAATCTGAAATACTACCAAAAAATCCTAATAACTTACTTTTCAAAAATCTTTTTAAACTTAATTATAAAATAGACTAAGAGAGATTTAGAAAAATGTTAATTTGAACAAAAAGACATTATATTTTAAACTTTTAAGTAGTTTTTAAAAATTTATAAATGCTAATTTTAAGTGCTATTTTGTTCATTTATTAATGCTATTTATAGCGCTATTTTTGTAAGCTCTAAATTCTATTATTTTGACTCTCTAGCCATTATTTATCAGCATGACCGCATTTTCGTGGTTGATATTAGGCTGCGATACGTAAAAACAAAATTTATATAAAAATTTGCTAGTTATGGCTCTACATATTGATACGAGATTTTTTATACTTTTAGTAGAAAATTTATAATTATATTCACCGCATAAGTAGATGTAAATTCTAAAAAGTAAGCGTATAATTTATTCTTCTTTGCGGAGTATTATACTCAACCGAATAAGCGTAAATAAAAATCGAATAAAGATTATTAACCCACACGATAGACATTAGAGTGTTTTCATTTTTATTAAATTTGCGGCTTACTTTTAGTATAAATTAGTGGAGCATCTAATCAACGCCTAAACTTCTACAAAAATTTTCTTTCACTTTATCTTATATGATATGTATTTTATGCATGCTTTAATAAATCAATTATGTTTACAACATAAAAAGAAATAAGAATTGAAATATGTTTTCCGAAATGGCAGGCAATTTTTAGAAAAAGCACGGATTTTTTAAAAGCAATACAAAGATAATTAAGAATAAACATTATAAAGTGCTCAATTTGATTCAAATATATTTTAAGGGAATATATTTTGGTTTAGTGAATTTTAGATAACTGCATTCCCTTCACGTCAAAAATACTTATTAATATACAAAACACTATGAAAAATCTCTGTACTAAAACTAATTGAAATGAATTAAATTTGAACAAGCTATGAAAGTGCATAAGAATATTCTTTGTTTTTCTCAAAGAATAATTCTTCAAGAATAAAAAATTTCGTTAACATCGATCTCTCAAAAAATTGTTAAATTCTTAGTTATTGAATAAGAAGCAGTGGAAATTAAGAATCGACAAAAGTGCTAAATCTAATTCAAATTAATTTAATAAAACAATTGTTTATTGCATCGGTTATTGCTCGTTACAATCAAGATTATCATCCTTTTTATGAACGAACTAAAATTATGTATATGGTATATTAGTTTTATCTTATTGTAACGTTCTAAGCTAAATGAAACAAAGTCAGAAACATAGAATAATAAACATTCTACTGACTAAACAAACAGTTAAGTAAATACATTAGTACTTATTTGCGCCAATTCTACGCATACTTTTCCTATCATTTTGTTTGGGGCTAATATTCGTTTATTATTAAAACAAATATATAATCTTTCATATTATTATATAGAATAGCTTTAGCGTTTTCATATTTTGGTGTACTTGACTAAATATTTATGATCTTATCTGAAAGTAGTTGTTTCAATAAAATATAGGCTTTCCAAAAATATTGAATTAGGAAATAATAAACTTATATTTATATTCTAAATTTCTTCCACATTCATGATTTTTAATGAGTTACTAACAATGTTCTGTTTTCTGTTTATTCAAAACTGATAAACTTTTGAAACGTTTTTACCAATTATGGTATATGTTTATTTTAAACGAATCTAGATTATTTTTTGATAGAATGATTTTATATCTTAAAGCATTTTATAAGTTTAAAAAATTTGTTATTTTGAAACAATTTGTAAATTATTCCACAAATTTCTTTGTTAAAAATCTCTAGTGATTGTCAACAAACAACTTTTCAAATATTTATTCAGAAACGATAATGTTTTTTAGTAGACTACAATAAAATTAATTTGTCTGAAAAATTTAATATTTTGACTACTTTAACATTGAAATAATAATCCATTTAATTATTTTTATTCATATTTAAAATAATTAAATAAATAATAGTGGTTGTTTTTCTAAGACAGCAGAGTCTTTACAAGGATATTAAAACTTAAAATCCAACTCGACTCCAAAATACATTATAAAATTCAGACTAGACTACATAAAATAAAATTTTAAAGAAATAATCTTAGATTTTTCAAAGGAATGCATTGTAAAATCATAACTGAAAAAAATAAAACAACTACAAAATAAAGATTGCAAAGCCTTTGAATATTAAAATAAATTTAATTAATGTATAAATTTGATGTTTTTAAAATATATTTTCAAATGTAAGCCATAATTTCTTAAAAAATGATATAAAAAGCACTTTATTTTCCTTTATTATAAAAGTTTTCAAAACTAGAGACAAAATAAATGATGAGTTAGGCATTTCATTTTTATAACTCAAATTTCTATGGATACAAATGGTTTAAAAAATTTTTCACCAAAATTATTTTGGGTATGAGTGCGATTTTCTATGTATATTCGTTAAATCAACAAACTATTTACCCGTTCGTATCAAAATAAATCAAATTGAAGTTCATAATCCTGATTTATTCAGCATCTATTTTTTGCAGTGAAAAACGAATAAGATTATCTAAATAAATATAATAATCTTATGTTTTAAAAATCGTAATAACCTAGTAATTACTTATAAGGAGTGATAACTAAAAATCCGGACTAAACTGAGAAAGCATAAATATATTTTTTAATGTTGTAATAAACATTGAAGCTTATTAATTAAATAAACATAAACACCGATCGATAATCTGCAGATTTTATTTATAAAATCTTGAGGATCGTAAACAAAAGCTTAAAATAGTCTGGACAAATATATTTCG
>JAQIXJ010004390.1:0-10919 GCA_034700185.1 Phthiracarus laevigatus | reverse complement strand
GAGTCGCATACAATTTTAAATGTGGATTTAAGCCACAACTCACTTGAATCGGGACACATCGATCCCAACTGGTATGAAAAAACGCATCGACCATTAATTCTTAATTTGTCCAGTAATAAGATACACTCATTGCCGTCGTCCGTGTTTAACGTATTTTTGAATCGTTTGCCCGAAAACAAATTAGATGTCAACAATAATCGGTTAGAATGCAATTGCGATTTTAAATGGTTATTGGAAGATAAAGAGTTTTATAAAGATAAAATAAGTGGAGCTATTTGTGATGATGATAACCGTTCGTTATTTGAGTGGACTGTAGAAGATTTAGGGCACTGTTCGAAATATTATTAATACAAATGCTATTTAAATTAAGTAATAGACAAATAATCACTAAATAGAATTTAAAATTAATATAAGTTACTGATATTTAGAATAATTATTAAGTCATCAAATGTTGTTAAATAATATTATTATTAAAATGGAATCGTTTCCCTAATTTCGTAAATTATAAATTATTTTTTTAAATAAATAAAAATAGAAAAACAATTATGTATTTATTAGATTCCCAAATGATCCTCCGATTAGTCGGGCTCTGACATTTCTCTCGGGTAAAAGTTTTCTAAAAAATAATATGGCTTGTGTACGGGTTTCAACACATCAGGTCAAAGTCAGTCAGGGCTTAAAATTTTAAACAATTTAGGAAATAAGTATTATTACATTTTATCGAGTTTTATTTGTGTATTTTATAAAAACAAGAACTATGACCCATAGTATAAGCCGCCAATAATATATAGTCAACAGGTTTTTAGATTTACTTATTTTATTTAATTTAAACACTCATTTAAAGTCACGTAACACACTTGTAGCGACACATCGACAAAGACTAAATTTCATAAACATAAAAACTCCTATACAAAGTCCTTATTACACAATAATAGTTATTCGAAGCAATTCATTATTTTATAAATTCATTTCCTTTAAATACAAATTCCTAAAATAAATGACTATAATTTGACAATTTTTGTATAATAGTCTATTAAAAGAGCAAAAGCTTTAAAATTAATTAAATGCTCACGATATAAAGATAAAAAAACAGCAATCGCTGACAAAATATTGGGAAATAAATTTTGTAATAAAATTGCTTTAAACGTATTTTGATTAAAAAGGCATTAAAATAATATGGTTTATTTCACACGTCTTTTCACTCATAGACAGACATTAAGACGTATTTCAATTGTATTATGCTAATTACGTGACACTATAATATTGAACTTCCATAAAAGAGTTAGTGATAGTGGTGCTCAATGTTAAAACTTATAGAGATTTTGGATGAATAACTAAACGTTTTGATAGATTTTATTATAAACTTTAATAAACCAGAATGTATTATGAGATGATATTTAGGAATAACTGATCGTTGATTATCGCCTATTACTTTCCTGTGCAAGTTTAGACTTTTCGGAATTAAAATCACGCTAAAACTATTAAAATGTATTAATACAATCTTAAAGGTTATAATTTTTAATAAAAAAAGCTATTTTAGGTTTAATATTGTTTTTAGCAAAAAATTAAATTATTTTAATTTTTATCAATTTTAGATTTCAATAAAATTATTCTAATTCTAATATCAAACATTTAATTATTTGTCTAATGGGCACGTTAAATGCGCTAAAATTTTTATTGTAATCAAAGGAGTTTAAAACCTATTGATATTCGGCCGACAGCTAAAAAATTAAGTATTACAAACACAAAATCGCACACTTATTTATTTTATTATCTTTTTAATACGAATCGCAGTGATTAACACTGAGTTTATATAGAAATCCGAAAACGTATCATGTTTAAGTTAAACATGCACACATATTTTCTTATCAAATCTAATTTACACACACGAAGTTTTCGATTAACTCGATTTGCATTCAACATTTCAATTCCCAACGCACTCCTATTTAAGCAATAATTTTAATTAAATCGCGTAGTAGTAGATCCGGTATTTTAAAGCATTTGATGAAGCAATATTGACATTCATATTCTTAAATCAAATCTAAATATAAGGTGAATGAATGTAAATATTTGCTTTAATAATATCATTCACATTTAATTCATTTTGAATTGCAGCGATGATACTTACAATCACAGCTATTTTATTTATTCTATTTGGCAATTGCTTATCGCAGTCAACAGATTTAACCAGAACTGCTCAAACTAAGGGTAAAGATGTTGTGGATGCTGTCGTATATTTGATTCGAAAGACAAACATTTTCCCCGACGACCATGACTTCATGAGAAGAGTGGCGTACGTCGAGTCAAAGTTCGGAGAAGACGTGAACACGTATCGGAGCGGCTTTTACGGTGGTATTTGGCAATTGGACCAAACAGGGTTTGATCGCACAAAAAACGTTGCTGCATATCCAACCCTAAGCGCTAACTACACCAGAATTAATCAAGAATTTAAGATTAACTGGTCTTCGGTGCAATGGTCTGATCTGGAGAAACCGCTGTACTCAGGATTGGCGGCGCGATTATACCTATCGACTATTCCAACCGCAATTCCTGGTACTGTGTTAGAGCAGGCAAATTACTGGAAACAGAACTATAACCGAAATACTAGCGTAACCGCCGATAAGTATAGATCGGAAATATCAGCGCTAGAAAGTAATAGCGAGTGCAGCGGTTTAATGGACTTAGTTATTGTTTTGGATGGCTCTGGCAGTATTGGTTCTGCTGACTTTCAAAAAGCGAAACAATTCGTGGCTGATCTAACAGAAACGTTTTCGCTCGACAAAGTTCGCATCTCATTACTATTATTTAGTTCGATAAATTATCTTATTTTCCCACTTAATAATGCATTAAGTCACGCGCAAATGAAAAATACGATTCTTAACACCGCGTATCCAAACGGTGGTACGGCTACTAATGCCGCCATTTTGGAGGCGATTCTTATTTTCAACAACGCTCCAAAACGTGTTGGCGTTCCGCAGGTAATGATTGTATATACTGATGGGGTATCGCAAGGCGGTGTAACAATGGCTATGTCCGAAATAGCAACAACTAATATAACAACGTTCGCTGTTGGTATAGGCCCCGGCATAAACCAAAACGAACTCTTGCAGATTGCTAGGAACGCGAACCGCGTTTTTACGTTAACCTCATTTTCAGCATTAGATGATTTCGTTTACAGATCAAACGCCGAGACATGCGCTCAGAGGGTAAAACCATCGATTAACGAATCCACGTCTGATGGAGTAAAAAGCGGGGAAAAAAGATATTTTGAATATCCGGTGCCAGTGGAAGGTATAACTATAGTTCTTAAAAACAGTTCTGGACAAGTGATCGGTTACTACTCGTACACGAATGAAAAGCCATCGTCAGCGCTAAACGATGGCGTTATACATGGCGTGACGTTTGTTCCCAGAAGTACAGACAACGGTACGGTTATATTTGTGTCGATTGAAGGAAAAGAAGTGGCAAACAATTACACAATCGAAACAACAAAAGGTAATACAGAACAAACAACTGGTCTGCTATCGACATGCGATAACAGGCTTAAACTTAGCCCATGCGAGTGCGATGGCGTTTCTGGTATTAAATGCATGTCAGCGACCAGTTATGATCTGAAACAAGTGTTCGATACGGTTAATACTCAACTCGCGGACTACACTTTTGCGTTATTCAATTCGCTTACAATCACCAATTATAGTAATGCTGTACTGCCAGTGGATGTGTTTGGGCAGATGTTATTCAAAACTATAACAATAAGCGACAGTAAAATTATTTCGGTTAATAAAGGATCGTTTGTGGACACTGTTTTAACAATAGAAAATTTTACACTAACTCGAACCCAATTGGTTAATAATGGATCGGACATATACGAAGCGGTGGCTAAAATGGCACACTTGAAAAGTTTAAATCTCGGTAACAATAGATTAGTATCCGTACCCAACAATGCATTCAACGCAATTCTCGGTAAATTATTTAGTTTATAAAGTAATCCAACAAATTAATCAATGTTATTAAATAACACCTTTTTATAGCACAACAGAAAAATTTACAATCTATTTCTCTGGCGAACAATAAAATAGCGACAGTCGGCGAAAGAGTATTCTACGATTTACCAGCTCTTAACCGCATTGATCTGTCCAATAACACAATTAAAGAGATCGGCGCGCGTACGTTCGAGATGCAGCTCGAGTCGCATACAATTTTAAATGTGGATTTAAGCCACAACTCACTTGAATCGGGACACATCGATCCCAACTGGTATGAAAAAACGCATCGACCATTAATTCTTAATTTGTCCAGTAATAAGATACACTCATTGCCGTCGTCCGTGTTTAACGTATTTTTGAATCGTTTGCCCGAAAATAAATTAGATGTCAACAATAATCGGTTAGAATGCAACTGCGATTTTAAATGGTTATTGGAAGATAAAGAGTTTTATAAAGATAAAATAATTGGAGCGATTTGTGATGATGATAACCGTTCGTTATTTGAGTGGACTGTAGAAGATTTAGGGCACTGTTCCAGTTATTATTAATACAAATGCTATTTAAATTAAGTAATAGACAAACTAATCACTAAATAGAAATTAAAATTAATTAAAGTTACTGATTTTTAGAATAAATATTAAGTCATCAAATGTTGTTAAATAATATTATTATTAAAATGGAATCGTTTCCCTAAATTATAAATAAGAGCAAAAATTATCGTAAAACATAAATAGAAACTGTCGGAGTAAAAGTTCTTATGCACACTTTTAGGCTCAGATGTAAGAACAATGAATCCCAGCCTCTTATACTTTCCCATTTCTGTAGCTGAGGATTCTCTTCAGAGACTCTGAAATTCTAGCCAATAATTCTTGATCGAATTTATTTCGACCAACATTTGCGAAAATTCTGATATTCTGTCAATTAAATAAAATTTTTAAATATTTACTACTTTTTTATATGATATATATTAATTTTTAAAATAAATAAAAAAAGAAAAACAATTATGTATTTATTAGATTCCCAAATGGTCCTCCGATTAGTCGTGCTCTTACATTTCTCTCGGGTAAAAGTTTTCTAAAAAATAATCTAGCTTGTGTACGGGTCAGGTCAAAATCAGACCGCGCTTAAAATTTTAAACAATTTAGGAATTTAGTATTATTACATTTTATCGAGTTTTATTTGTGTATTTTATAAAAAAAAGAACTATGACCCATAGTATAAGCAGGCATTAATATATAGCAGAGTGTCCCAGAGGGGGCTGGAGGGGGTTAACCCCCCCCCCAAGAATTCTCAAAAAGTTGACCTCCCTACCTAAAAAATGAAAATTGACATCTATATGGGGGAAAAAATTTTTAACGCTTTTTTGAACGATGGCAGAAAAATTGTCGCTTAAATCCGAGTAGTTTGACCCCTCCCCCCATTAAAATTTTGAAAAGTCGGAAATTAACCTCCCCCAGACGGACACCACACTCTGGGACACCATGATATAAAGTCAACAGAATTTTAGATTTACTGATTTTATTTAATTAAAACACTCATTTAAAGTCAAGTAACACACTTTTAGCTACACATCGACAAAGACTAAATTTCAAAAACATAACAACTCTTATACAAAGTCCTTATTACACTGAAACACGCAGTTTCACTTAATTACGCAAAACTCTCATAAATGTTTAAGAAAAGTTCAAAACTTTTATAATTATTAATGTTTTTTATTACACAAATATCACTAATTATATTACTAATGTTTTTCCGATGACCTATATGTAAAATTTATTGAAAAACACGTTTTTGTAAATCAGTCGTTAACTAGCGCTCAACGCTATAACATCGTTTTAAATCGAATTAAATTTAATTGTTTTAGATAAATACATTTTTGCTTTAAAAGCTGTTGATTTATAATCATTTAAATATCCGATAAAAGGATAGTGTTATTTAGTTTCGATATTTTTAATTTGGTTATACATTCGGTGTAAGCATGACAGCGCGCTCGAGACTCGTCGATCAATTCCTGTGGTTTCGGCTACCCCTGAGTGCGTTATAGTCTGGTCGATTAGCCATCGCGTAACCCACAGACTCAGCACTTCTCATTGTTGGAGGTTTTGGTTCAGGAATTGGTTAGATTTTAAAGATAAGTTTGAGGTATATGTCTGATAGTGACACAGACATTATTGAAACGCCTATAAAGCCTAAATCGAATAAAAAGCTTAAGGAAAAATTAGAGCAGCAGAAAAAGGCGTATCCCGACATTTTCGGTGAATTTTCAATAACGAATTTATTCTCTGATTCGAGTAAAACATATTCAATTTTTTCAAATATGTCTGATATTGATCAGATTAAACAAAAACTAAAAGATCTCGATAAAGCATTCAGAGATATGAATACCATTTCAAGTAAAAAGTATACAGAAATAGATCACATGCTATCTGTTCAAAATGATCATTTGATTTCATATGAAAATGAATTAAAGACGTTATCTTCAAAAATGGACAATTTGTCTGATATGTTCTCTAATTATAATATCCAACAACAAAATTCACATAATCAGACTAATACTTTCAATAACTCACAACAAGCGACCAGCGGTCAAAATTTCCTCGACGTTACGTTACAAAATCAGCAACAATTATTTGATAATATTTCAATGATGACAAATACGTTTACAAATAATTTACGACAATTAAATAATAATAAAATGGATGTCAGCAAAGCTATTCCCGATAAGTTTAATATTGGAACGCTTGCCAAACAGTTTATATACTATTTCAATTACCAGGCAGAATTTAATAATTGGCCTTACGATCTATGGAAATGTTTATTGGGAACGAGAATCCACCTTAATTTAGCAGAAAAATACCATCAATTTTTTGAATTAAATAAGCACGAAAAGTGGGATAAATTTGCAGCTTATTTTGTCAACCATATTACATCAAAGACAGCAAAAATCGCAGCCATAGTTCGAGTGAGAAATTTAAATAGAGAATCATATAGAAATATTACTGAATTTGTACGCGAATACAATCGAATAATGGAGCCTTAATGTGAAGAAGATACGTTCACATATAGAAAAATGCTTTTGGATAAACTCCACCAACAAGTTGTGCGAATGATTGCACCAAATTTAATGTAAGGAGATTTGAATACAGCGGAGTTCATTTCGAACATAATTTATTTGGATAATTTGAATGCTAGTTTGAACAGTAAAGCGAAAGAATTTCAAAACAAGCAACAGAATCCAAATTTACAGCACTTACGATCGTTTAATAGATACCAGAATCCATATCCGAATCCAAATTATAGAAATATTCAAAATAATCGTTTCAATAGTCAACCATTTAAGTCAACCATAAAATGTAATTTTTGTCTTTGTTCCCGACACGAAGAGTCTACATGCTTCTATAAACGTGATAATAAAACCATGGAAGAAGCACGTAAAGCTAGAGAATCCAACATTTTATTAAGACAACAGCAGAATACTCAAAAAGCGAATACATTAGAGACAGAAATAATTGATTTCCCAGACACAGTTAATGAACAGGAAACCGAAGAATTTTTATCATATGACGATTTAAATTAAAAAGCCCATCTGTTGGAGGCACAGATGAGGCACTTATTGTGCAAAGTCCTCAAAATATTTTAAAAATTACACCGTTTCAAGCAGCGAAAAACCTACTATAAACTTTAAAATTAATGATAACTTAACAGTTACCGCATTACTGGACACTGGTTGCCAACATGGCGTGATTCGACACGACATGATTTAATTGATTACATATGAAAATCCGCTTACAAGGGATAAATTCTATTACGCCCGCCATCGGCAGCTGTTTTGCCATTATTTCAAATAAGTTTATGGAACGACGTTTATTATTTAATATTAGCGATACAGTATCCTATCCTATAATATTGGGTACTGAATTCATGAAATTATTTGGAATAATTTTGAAAATTTCAAAAAACGAAATATATGTTGAAAATCGTTTTCCAAAAGAATCGTTTTCTATCAAACAGAACGAAACCGCTTTCGAATCAAAATTTGATATTAGGAGTGCAACAGATAGTGATATAAAAATTATTGAGAGAAACTTAGAGAACAGTTTATTAGTTATAGACAATACCGAAGAGTATTTGGAAGAAATTTATAATTTTAATAGCACTCAGCAAACATATGATTTTTCGGATCCAACACTTATAAACAATAATAGCGATAAAGAAACCTTTTTAAAGCAATTCGATTTTGATAGAGTTCCGATTTACATAAAGCAAAAACTTTTGGATACTTTATGGGAAAAACGGAAAGCGTTTGCCAAACATGAATGGGATGTGACAATATGTAAAGATTTTGTGGTAGATTTCGAACACGATTATATCCCAGAAAAACATTTAAAACCCTTTCGACATAATTCAGAAGACCGCAAATACATTAACCACTGTACAAATATTATGAAGAAAATGGGATTAATTAGAGAATCAAATGCACTAATGGCTGCACAGGTAACTTTGGTTAAATCCAAATCAAAAACTAAACCACATTTAGTGGTAAATCAAGTATACGTAAATAAATTCTTGAAAGCACCTGATTATCCGCCAACTCTTATGACCGATTGTCTCGATTCACTTTGTGGTGTTATTTATATTTCGTTAATGGATTTATTAAAAAGTTTTTACGGTTTATTATTGTCTGAAAAGAGTGGATGGCTTACAGCCTTTCAAACGGAAAATAATGTGTACGAGTTTTTAGTATGTCCGATGGGAGAAAAGCCAATTCCCGTTGCTTTGCAACGAATGACAAACAAGAAGTTTAAAAGCATTAAACACAAGTTCTTCCACCCATTCTTTGACGACTTATTCACGTATATCAAAGAATGTTTAGGTCTAACAGATGAAGAAATTCAAGATTTTTTGACATTGTCATACGCGAACATCTTAAGTTAAACCCTAAGAAATGCAATTTTTTCGTAACAGAAGTAAAGATTTTGGGGTTTATAGAGAATAGACATGGCAAATCTATAGATCCTGAGCGCTTATCAATGATGAAAATTATGAGAACTCCAAAAACAAAAATACAAGTGCGCCGTATTTGTGGAATAATAAATTTCTTTCGGGAATTTTACCCGTTAAAGGATTCATTGCGATTTTTATATGAATTAACGAAGGCTAACACACCATTTAATTGGACGACAGAACATGAACATTGTTTTGATAAAATTTTACAACTAGTGACCGACCCTGCTATCCTTGAACATGCAAAAAGAGATACAGAAAAAATTATTCAATCGGATGCAAGTGCTTATGCCATTGGTGGTGTACTCTGCCAAAAACACAGCGATGGAAAACTTGGACTTATAGCTTTTTTCTATCATGCCTTGACCGAAAATCAAAAGAAGTGGTCAACAATCTAGAGAGAGCTTTTTGGCATAGTTTTTGCTGTAAAAAAAATTAGGAAAATATTAATCGCGCAAAAATTCAAAGTTTTCACTGATCACATGCCACTGGAAGCCCTTAATAAATTGAAATTAAGCACTAATTTACGAATTAATCGGTTGTCAACGGAATTATCGGAGTTCGACTTTATTATTAAATATGTCAAAGGTAGTGACAATTTTATGGCCGATGCCATGTCGCGCTTTAGAAACTCTGAAACTTTAGATAGTATTTCATTTGTGGAATATAACAGTGACTTTATAAAAAATATATTGGATTCAAATAAAGCTAGTCTTTATGATGAATATGACTATAGTTTAAGCGAATTCAATTGCTCTGAACTGTACTTATTTAAATCTAAAGTTTTGTCATCTAATAGTGACTATTTAATTGAAAATATTAGTGAAGAAGTGTTAATTAATAGTCAACACAGCGATAGTTTTTGCATGTCAATTATCACTAAACTAGTATCAAATGACAAACAGAATAAACAACTATTTAAAAGATTTAAATTGGATGCTAATAATAAGCTTTTCCATAAGCGCAAACATATGTCAAAAATTGGTAATAAATATCAAATTGTTATACCAAAGAGCCTCGTTAACACAATAATCCGCGTCTATCATGAAAAGGTGGACATTTTGGTCAAGAAAAGACCGAGAAATTGATTAATGTACACTATTGGTGGCCGTTTATGAGAGAAGAAATTAGAACACACATTATTAATTGCCAGGAATGCCAGCAAAGAAAACACCGAACACACAAACCCTATGGTTCCGGGAAAGTAATGCCTATAAGCACAGAGCCTTTCTATTGTGTCAATATGGACTGTTTTGGCCCATGTTTGAAAACTTTAAATGGAAATTTATATGTTGTAACCTTAACGGATAGGCTAACTCGATATGTGGTAACAAAAGCTATTCCGGACCAGAAGGGCGTAACCATTATTTCGTTTTTGGAAGATGTGGCATTAAAACATAGCGTACCAAAAAGTGTGATTACAGATCTGACACGCGTCTTTTATGAGTGAAGTTTTTCAGGATTATTGTAAAAAGTTTGGAATTTTACATAAGCCTACAGCGTCTTATTATCCGCAAGAAGATGGGGTCAGTGAGTCCGCTAATTATCGCATTATACAAACTTTAAGATTTTATACTAATGAAAAGGATAATCAGTGGGACTTATATTTAAATATTGCGACCCGACATGTGAATAATCAAATTAATCGCACGACAGGCTATTCACCATTTTTTCTATTATTCGGTTATTGTTCGAAGAATGCATTTGAACGGAAAATTAGATTGGAATCTAATTTAAATGATGATAATTCGCCTAACAGGGACTCAACCCTAGAAAAAGCTAGAGCTGAAGCTCAATCACGTATAATTAATGCGGAAATAAAATGGAAAAATTTAAAGGACATCAAATGCTAAAAACCGACGTTTAAAATTTTTGATTGTGTGTGGCTTATAGATAAGACACTGTTACCGGGTGTCCACACAAAGTATA
>JAQIXJ010004389.1:0-10921 GCA_034700185.1 Phthiracarus laevigatus | reverse complement strand
TAATTTAGATTATAATATACATTGTTGTGAAAAATTTGTTTTTTGTGTTTCAACAATGTATTAAAAGTAATTTTTTTTCTTTTAGTTGTTTATTCTAATAATTGTTATTATTGTTATTTTTATCGTAGCTCACAATATTAAAAATTTTTTTTTGTTAATGTTGCAATAGTACCTGAGAGAGTGCTCACTGAAATCTGGCACAGTAGTGATTCAAACCTCAAAGAGTGAACATCAACTTTTTATAAGGTAAGTCGTAGTTTATTTGCAATAATGCATAAAAAAATTTTTATTATCAATTTTAATTGTTTAATGTTAGTAATAAATATAGTTGTAATTTTTGGAAAAATGTTTTTAATACATTCTTATTTATATTGTTGCATAAGTACTTAAGAGAGTGTTTACTGATATCTGGCTCAGTAGTTATTCAGACTTCAGAGAGTGAACATCAAATTATTTGAGAGAGCTTTTAATAAATATTAACTTTTTACAGATTATCATATTTAACTTAACAAAATGGATTCGAATGAAGATAAAAAGAAGGATAAAAGCGTAAGTGGATAGAGAAAAAAAGAGCAGATGATGAATGGCGTGAGCTGGAGAAAGAAAGGAAACGTGATTACCGGAAAGAGAGAATGATGGATGTTGACTGGTACGAAGCGAAGAAAGAAAGGGATCGTAACTACAGGAAAGAGAAGCGAATGGATGACAAGTGGCGCGAGGCCGAGAAGGAAAAGGATCGTAACACCAAGAAAGAGAAACGAATGGATGACATGGTGCGAGAATCAGAAAAAAAGAGTTCGTAAATGTATGAAAAGCAAACTACGGGATGATGAGTGGCGCAAACATGAACAACAGCGGAATACTTTGGCTCATAAATTAAAACGACTAACGGTTATGTCATTGGAGCTTGAAGAAAAATATCTAAATGTCATTAAAAAAGGACCAACTTCAGTGTGCAACTCATGTAATGGACTGTGGTTTGAGTTTTCTATCAAGAATTTCAACAATTTTAATTATTGCCATACATGTTACCGGGATATCGCAGCAAACAAAGTTCCAATTATGAGTCAACAAAACGGAAATTTCTTTGAAGAAGTTTCTGAACAATTAATGGGATTAACACCTTTGGAAGAACGAATGGTATGTCCACGAATACCATTTATGCAACTTCGAACGATTGGACGCGATAAGCAATATGGTTTCCGTGGAAACGTTGTTAACGTACCTATTTCCGTCTACACATCTGTAAGTGTTCTTCCACTAGCTTTCAACGATACTTATACTGTACAAATCAAACTAAAGCGCATGTTGCAGCATAAGTCTCATTTTATGTTCGAAACAGTAAGACCATGTGTCATCTTAAATGCAGCATAGTATTTAGTTAACACGCCGTTATACATCGAAGAAAACATTATGTTATCAGACACATGGATCGACGATCATAAAACAGAAAACGAACATTTTGTTGTAAAGGAAGGACAAAGAAATTGTAAAAGCAACGGAAGTTGAGACTATGGAAACTAACGATAACAAATGGATTGAGGTGCAGGAGCCAGTTAACATAACGACGAACGATACTTTATGGCAAGATAACAACGCAATAGCGTTCGCTCCTGGAGAGGGAAGATATCCTCTATCGATTTTGAGAGATAACAACGCTGAAGAGTTATCGTTTCCAACCATTTACTGTGGTCATTCGCGTCATCAATCCAGCGATATATCATATACCACAATAAGTAAATGGCAGTTGAGGCATAAAGACAAACGTTGCTGTCTAATTCCAAAAATTTTCTTTATGTTCAAGAAACGACAATACGAAATGATAACTCAGCAAATTTCTTTAAATCTAAGAAAAACAAGATCTACAGGTAAAGTGACAACTGGACAAATACTCAACGAACAATTTGTTGAGAACCTATGTAAGATCGATGAGGGTTACAAGTTAACCAACAATAAATTAAAAATTTAGAGATTGATGATTGGATTATGATTGAATAAAACTGTTTTAATTTCTAATAAAAACGAGATATTAATCCATTTAAAACCCAAATCAAGAAAATTAAGTAAACGAATCAAACGATTTTTGAAGCCAACACAAACTATTTATGAAAATTTAGTGTATAATAAGGGTATAAATGTGTATTTAATCATATAAACTGTTTAAATATGATATACTAAACCCTTTAAAAAACACGGAATATTTATAAATTCTTTAAAAACTCGAATAAAAATTTTTAATTTTATTTGTTGATTATATTATGTAAACTTTATTTTATTACATAGAAATAAAATTATATCTGTTTCATCTTATCGTATCACCTGTTAATGTTATTTCTAGTTCTACATTGGGCAATTTTGAAAAACATTTTTTTATTCTATTCTCATTGGGTCAACAAAGAATTAATTGCTAACTTATTGACTTAAATTATTATAGTATTTCACTCAAAGTTTAATTTCATTATAGGTTGTCAATATAAGATTAAATATAAAATAATCTGTTCACAAAACTTAATTATTTTGGCTAATAGCCATAACGTAAAACATAAACCAAAATTATTTTAATTTATTAAATTTTACGCATGAAGATTGAAAATACTAATTCCGACAACGTTTGGAAAACTTTGGCTTATCATGTTAATATGCCTAAAGTTCCAATAAAAATAATAAATTTCGATATTAAATTGATGTGGGATAAGCCTCTTTTAAATTTTAATAAATTTAGTTGATTTTGATTTCATTAGCTATTCACATACTATTCTGCCACAGGCTGCACCATATCGTTGATAACCGTTTTATATCGTATATATAAGAAGATCACGCTATTACTCTTCCGTTTCGTAATCATTAATCGCTTAATCACGTATTTGTACAAATTATTGCGCTTTCGCGCCGTTTATATATAATAATCAAAACGTTTTTCGTAATTTAAAAGTTTACGTGTATTTTTTTCGTGTTTGCTATCGTTTGGCATCAATTTGATAGCCAAACATCTTAATTTGGCGGAGTCTGAAGTATATACGAAAAATGCCTGAAAATTTACGAAGTCGTCAGTTAACTATTCGGCCAACGCCTCAAATTAGAAGTACACGCCGTCGAAACCCAACAGCGGACACAACAGTAACAGACTCGAATGCCGCTATACAGTCGCTAACGACACAAGTGATTAATCATACTGATCTTTAGGCTAACTTTATGGCAAACGCGCCAAGAGCTGTACAGTCAATGCTAGCTTCCGCTAGTTTTCTGACCGGGTCTCTGGCACCGGATACACCACAATCTCTCGGAAGTGCAGATCTAAGAGGAAGCGGTCCAAACGATCCCTTTCTAAAGTATTCTCGCGTTTTAATACCTACTGGCAGGAAATTCTGCGAAAAGTTCAACGGATCTAACGCCTTGGTGATCACAAAGAAGAACGTACCGTTCATATTGACTGAAAAGCAGCAGCAAGCGTTTAAAGCGTAAAAGAACGCCCTATGTCAACCTCCCGTTCTCGCAATATTTGATCGAAATCTACCATTAGTGCTGCTTACGTATGCGTCCGCTAAAGGACTTGGCGCGACACTAATGCTACAATAGATAGATGACACGTTAAAGTCGTTCTCATATTGGTTGTCGAAACTTAAAGACGCAGAACAACGCTACTCATTAGCTTAACTTGAGTGTCTCGCTATCGTTAAATCAGTTGAACAATTCAGTGTTTACCTTGAAGAGGTTCACTTCGTTCTTTATTCCATTTGTGTGGCTCTTTACTGGCTAAAAGTGATCTTATACCCGTCATAACTCCTATACCGATAGTTAATGCGTTTGGGAGTGTTGGACTATACCGTGCATCATCGCTCTCGCAAGAAAAACCAATCGGCAGACGACTTCTCTCGAAATCCTACAGTTGCGTTGATCACGACTGATGACATAACAGCTCGACAACACCAAACCGAAGGATACGGCAATCGAAAGTTCCAGAACGTTAATGGCATCGCATTGAGATGGAGGCCTGGACCGAGTTGTTGTTCCATCATCACTAGAAGACTCCTGACTCAAACAAGCACACGATAATAGCTATCATTCGGGATCGACCAAAACGTTGCGTTTTATCTCAAATCGCTATTAATCGCAGAATCGTGATAAGTATGCAGCGCTTTATGTGCGTACATGTGACACGTGGCAAATCGTAAGACCACTTCAAAAACCGACTTTGGTTTCGATTAGAGAAATAGAAAATCCGGTTAAAACAAACGCACTGTGTGCGATGGACACTGCCGTTTATGGAAATGCAGCCAATAATACTTATGCCAAATACATCTTGACTGTCGTGGATCATCACTCGCGTTTCGTTTTGGCTTTAGCGGTAAAAAGAAATTCAGCGGAAGCATCAATCAACTTCTTAAGTCTACTATGACACGGTTGGCACTCGAGACGCGTTCCATAGCGATAACGGCACGAACTTCTAAAAGTTTTCGAAGTTATCGAGTCACGAGGGGTTAAGACACTACTGATCCTGCCATTTAGGCCACAAGCGAATGGGTTATTCGAAAAGACGTCGTTAACGGCATACGACTTGCGCTCATTGACTAGCCAAAACTTCGTTGGTTGAGTGAACTTGATTTAGTTTTCCACGCAATCAACGATCGTCCACACAATATAACTGGGTTCGCACAACCCTATTTGCAAATTTTTATCACGGCATAAAGTTAAATATCACCCGTTACTACCATCGATGATGCGATAAAAGACGCTACAATGCGCTCACGTATCGCTGAGTACGAAAGAAAAAGGAATCACGACGTTAAACATAAACCGAATAAATTTAAGATAGGAGATGCCGTTAAATATCGCTTACCCGATAATCACCCGTCTCGTAACAAACTTACCACTTATTTTGTTGGTCCGTGATTAGTCGTTGAGAAATTAGGCGATGAAACGTTCCGTATCAATCAAATCAATAAGAACGACAAAAACGTTATTTAAACGATTGTTACGCAATGTTTCCGTACCATAAACGTATAAAAGCGAAAGACAAAATGCCAGCGGATTATATGAGTTCAATATTTGTCGAAAATACTTGCCAATAAGTGAATCTATTGAATTCGAAAACAATTCTTAACGAACGTAATTTATGTACAAACGACTACCACAACCAACTTGTGCGACAACAATAACGAAATTTGCGCCAACAAAAATAATGATTATTTTTCGCCGACACCTATTAGCGATGAAGAGTAACGGAAATCGGACGTAACGGAGTCCGTGGAGCGCGAAAAGTTTGAACTTCGTCAATGGTTTAGTGAGGTTTGCTCCGAAGACGCGAGAAATTCATTCGCCGGTAACGATCTCTTCGGGACGCTTTCACCCGACAGCTGGTGTTATCTCGAGCGCCAGGGACCAAATTTTCCGGGTCCTGGATAACCCGACCTATTCAAGATCGTGGTCGAATGGGGAGGGGAGTTAGGCACATATGCAGAAGCGGTCGATTTGGCTATCGCTATTGACGTGGTTTGGTTGCCGTACGTTCGATCTGAGTAGTAGTAATATGGACATTATAGGGCATGCGTTCACGCCTAACCTATAGGTGAGTCTGAAGAATGGTGATACTAAAAACACTACTGAAGAAGAATGGAAACCACTGAAGCTAATGTGTACCACAAATACCACAAAAGTGAAAAGCATGTTAAATATAGAAATTATTACTGTATTATAATAACGACTGGAAATAAACACTGAATATGTTTAATGAGTTATTATACAATTAGTTACAATAGCAATTATAATATTGAAGTGTATACTTAGAAGGCAGAAAACACATATGTATTAAACATCAACTATTAAGATATATTGAAATATAAAGTAATGAATATATTAGTCATAGGCATTATGACTAACGAACTAAGTATTAAAATACTTTTAGGTAATTATGAGTAATTTGAATTCTTAGAAAATATTAATAAAGATTAAATGATTAGTGATGTGGCTGGAGTTCACATACACTACATCATGACATTGTGTGTAATTTCATGTAACTCAATAATGTGTAAGCATACCAAAAATAAAATTCTATTCAAGGTTGCTATTGTGTTTTCACACATATTTGAGTCAAATGTCAAAGTTTCAACATAAACGTATAATTTGTAATAAATGTTTGTATTATAAAGCATAACAAATTTTTTTAAAACATTATTAAGCATGTTAATAATAATTTTTTACTGTTCTAAAGAATAACTTATATGATCTACATATGATTATCTTAGAAAAATAAAAGTAAAAAATAAAAAAGTATTGTATCTAAAGAAGAAATAAAGTTTAAACTAATTTTTTTTAATTTATTCATTTGAACCAATTTTATTAGTTATTTATATAGAATTCTTGAGCAAAATTTGATTTTTCAGATTCCAAAAATTATGATTTTCCTATATCAGATATTTATTTAAAGATTAAAAAATATATTCAACGACACACTTAAAAAATAAAAAAATACTCTATTAAAACCGGAAAAGTATTATTTAATATTTGGACTATCAGTTTTTGGTTGAAAGACAAATTTTAAATTATCTTACAAAAAGCTAAATTTAAGAAAATTAAAGATGTTTAACGAATTCTTCCAAATATAGTTCCTTATAATATAGTTTAGTTAAAGTTACAAAAAACTAAAATTACTGTCTTAAAATAACCTGTTTTCACATAAGTTTTAGTGATATGATTTTTGTATACCTGGTTTTAAGTTATGAGGAAAATTTTCTGTGTCAGCCTACACTAAACCGTTTTTTTCCATTCACTTCATTCTTCCTTTCATTTTAGTAGTCGTTGTTGTGTTACATATTGTGTTTCTTCATCATTCAGGCTCTTCAAACCCTACTGGAAAAAAGGAACACATAGACAAGGTCGAGTTCCATCTTAGGTTTACAAACAAAGATTCCTTACTTTTTATCTCGGTTGTTATTCTATTGCTAACTCTAGTTTCCAAGTATCCGATAATTTTTATATACCCTGAAAAGATAAACGAAGCTTATCCAACTCCGGTTCATTTCAAAATTCAGAGAAATTTGTCACTTTCATTCTGCGTCTTGTCAAACTACTGTGATGATTAAAGACATAACGTTCATTGTATAGTTGATGTAATAGTTAAATGCTCTATTGATTAAAGTTGCCCTAAATTTTGTGAACTTAAAAAGTTTCTAAAGTTTGGTGTGAAGTAAAACACGATAGTGTTCATGTAACTTTTGAAGTGTAGTCGGATGATAAAAATTTTTGTAAAGTATTTTTTTAGCTGACTTTGTTGGGTAAAAAACTTAACGTTAGTTAATAAATTTAATGCATAGGCTTGGAAAATTGATTTATCAATGTGACGGAGCCATTATAAAAGGAAATTTAAAGTTTCAACGGAGCTTGAAACTATTAAACGTTTCCTTCATCATATCCTATTAATATGTATGTAAATAAGTGTACTTAATATGACCTAATAATCACTGATTCGGACTCTTTTTATTCTTTTAACCAAAACCTATTTGTTTAAATATCCATTGGTACGGATGTTATAACAGTATGTATTTAACATGAATGAAACTTAAGGTTTTTATGTGAAAGCAATTAATAAAAAGCTATATCTCACTAAGGTGTCACAAAATCTTATTTTAATTATTTTTAGAGTAAATTAATTTTATATTCGATTTTCATGAAGAAGGAATTTTCAGTATTTAAATTTTTGAGCATTTTGTTTGCACAGTAGTATATTTTGCTGTCAATCTGTTATATCTTAACGCAAATTTAATAAATTCATACATAGCAACGTCTGTTAACAAATCGATTTCAATTTTTGTATTCTTTTTAGGACATTAATTGCAAGCGTTGGGCAGAACACCACCGAAAATCCCAGTTGTTAGTTGCATTCGCAACCCCTTAATACCCGGGATAGGATAGTGCTCCGGCTAGCTCTCTGATAATGGTCTGTCCTAACTGGTCGGAGACACAGGCTGTCTGTCTGTTCTTGCCTGTGAGGCCGCACGATCTATCTATTCGAGAGACCTATAGGGCCGTCTCCCTACTTTCTTTCTCCGCCAGCCTTCGGGTTGCGTTTTTAATCGACACGCCACCGCTCGCACGGCACCTAATCGGCACCACTTCTACTTAAATAAATTACAATGGCAAACTTACTTAATTTTTCTTTAATTAAAATTAAAACTAATCGTTATAAAGAATAACTTGTTTTACATGGAGAGTAAGATCTTATAAATGGTTAGCCTGGGAGGCTAACCATATGTAAATCATCTCATATATTATCATTATCATGTATTTATATTTCATAATTTATTATCATTACCGTTTCATTACAATTCATTTAAAATAACTTTTATCGTTATCATAGCATTCATTTATCATAACCATTATCATAACATATTTAATTGTTCTCATATTTTCATCGAAAACATATTTCATAATTATTCATTATAGTTCATTGTAAATATCATTATACACACCATCATTGTAAATAACATTATACACATCTTTAATGTAATTTTCCATTATGGGTGGACACTGGTATGTTTTTGTTTATATTTACAATATTAATAACTATATTGCAATTTGATAAGGATTTAATTTAATTGCATTTTAAAAAGTAAAAATAGATACGTAATTCAAAACAAGTAAAACAATTTCAGTAAGCGCACATTTTCTATTTCAAAGGATGTACACAAAATACTAAACGTAATTATTTTCAAATATGTATTTAAGTATTTACACTAAAAGAACAAAAAGGACGTTAGTTTTATATAGATTGTTGCGTAATCTAAGTAAACTATATTAATGATAAAATTCAAAATTTTTAGCCTTTTATAAAGAACTAGAAAAAAAGCCCACAGTCGGTGGGCTAATATTGCTTACGTTTTTGTAAATGGACTCACCCCGCCCATGTCGGACTTCCCCGCCCATGTCGAACTTCCCCGCCAATGTCGGACTTGCCCGCCCATGTCGGACTTCCCGGTCCATGTCGTACTTACCCGCCCATGTCGGACTCCGCCGTCCATGTCGGACTTCCCCGCCCATGTCGGACTACACCGCCCATGTCGGACTTCCCCGCCCATGTCGGACTCCCCCTCCCATGTCGGACTTCCCCGCACATGTGGGACTCCCCCGTCCATGTCAGACTTCCCCGCCCATGTCGGACTCCGCCGTCCATGTCGGACTTCCCCGCCCATGTCGGATTACCCCGCCCATGTCGGACTCAACCCGCTTTTGACTGTGTATGTGACTGTGTGTGTGAATGTGTCTATGACTGTGTGTATGACTGTGTGTATGACTGTGTGTATGACTGTGTGTATGAATGTGTGTATGACTCGATGTGTTAAATGTGTTAAATATATGTGTTAAAGGGTATTTTAACATTTTTTTGGACCCCTCCTGTATGATGGAGTGCCCACCCTCTCCAGTGACCCCTTATTTTACTTAGCATAATCAATAGAGTAGAATAATATAGGTGTTTAATGGTATTCTTAACATATTGTTTAACCCCTCCTGAATGAGGTGGTGAGTAGTATACAGTTGTTTGTTTGATAGCAACTGAAGGACAATAAATATATTTTTAATGGAAAATTATTTACAAAAATAGATATTTAATTTGAAATGAAGAATAAATTAAATTTTTCCAAAATCTTTCCTAAAAATTATGCATTTTGATGCGTATATAAACGCAAAATTTTCGCTTAGTTTACTAAAAAGTTTTGAAGTAAAGTTTACGTTAAAGTTTTCAATATAAGTTTAAAAGTTTTAATACTAGTTTTTTAAAACTTTGCTGAGACTAGGTTAGTTTAATTTATAAATTTGTTTGAATGATTTTTTTTGATTAATTAAATTTGTAGCATTAATCTAAAACTAACGTATCGAAAATATTTTTGGTTGGAATATTCGTTACTCTTAAGAAAGATTTAATTTTCGGCAAATATAAAATAAGGTAAATTTAATTTTTGATTAACTTTTCTCATTTTTATTCTGTACAATATGTTTTATAAAGATAATGTTCGAATCTTAATAAAGGGATTTTATTCTTATATTAGTAAAGGTAAATTATTCTTACATTTATAAACATAGTTTGTTCTTATGTTACTAAAGGGATTTAGTTCTTTGTATTAATAAAGGGTTATTGTTCTTAAATAAATAAAGGGATATTAAATATTTCTTAAATTTATTTTGCATTATTAATAATTTCTTATATTATCAAAGTAACATCAATAATATATTTTTATTTTAAAATGATTTCAATTATTTCTAATAAAAGTGATTCAATGACTTATTATATTAATAAAAACTAAATGACAATTAAAAATAAGGAAGCATAAGTTTTCAGAAGGGCCCTTGATTGAGGAGCTAACTGAAAACTAAACAACACAATTTACAACACATTTGTAAAAAGGGTTTTCACTGATTTCTTTTTAAAGTGGGTTTTCATTGATTTCTTTTAAAGTGGGTTTTCATTGATTTCTTTTAAAGTGGGTTTTCATTGATTTCTTATAACAGAGGGTTTTCATTGATTTCTTTTAATAGTGGGTTTATACAGATTTCTTATAACAGTGGGTTTTCATTGATTTCTTTTAATAGTGGGTTTATACTGAATTCTTCTAATAGTGGGTTTATACTGATTTCTTATAATAGTGGGTCTTCACTGATTTCTTATAATAGTGGGATTTTACTGATTTCTTATAATAATGGGTTTAAACTGATCTTTTATAATATTAGGTTTTTAAAGATTCGTCATTTCGTTAATTTTCTATAAAGCTTTTTCTATTATGTGTTTATAATTTTTGAATTATTTAATTACAGGTATGTCTTCTAAACAGATTTCATATGTAACTAAAGCAGTTATCAGAAATAGGAGGAGAAGACAAGCAAACAAACAAAAGAAGGCTATTTTAGTTTTGCAGTCAGAGTTAGGCACTGA
>JAQIXJ010004388.1:0-10923 GCA_034700185.1 Phthiracarus laevigatus | reverse complement strand
TTTTTGTGAGATATTTGTTGGTTTAATGTTGCGATTTGGCAACGATTTTTCAGATGATTTTGATTTCACTGAAAACAAAATCAAATTTACAAATTTATAGAATAACTAATTCCCATTAAAATTTATTTTCAGGCAAAACAAAAATAATAATAAAAACCTTTTAAATTATTTGTTTTGATGGCACGCGAGTTTTGAGCTCGAGAATCGGAATTTATCGGTGATAACGTCACCTTAATCGGTGGCTTTTCCTGTCCAACAGTTTTACGAGATGACAAAGTCTTAGGTCGCGTTACGATCGTTGTTTTAATAATAGGTGAAACTTTTGGTTTAACTCTCGCACCAGTGCTTGTACTGCTTCTAAAAACTAATGTATTTTTAGCCACTTTCGAATCACTATTTGTCGTCAGTTCACTTTTTTTCTTCAAATATTTCGCTTTAGCATTAAGTGCAGCATCTCTTTTGACATCAACTTTTGTATTCGTTTTAATCATTTGAACGCTTTTTCTCTTAAATATCTTTTTAATTGGCTTAATTTCGGTTTTCTTTGCACCAGAAATCGTTTCCGTTTTCAACTTTTTATTTTGAACTGAAGATTTATTTTCCTGTTTAACCCTTTTTTGACTCATCTTTTCGAGTAATTCTTTCTCCTCTGCTTTTCCCACAATAGACACGTCGATGCCATCAGAAATGGCATCGCTTGGATTTAAACCCTAAAATATTTGGTAAACGATTAAATAACACACAAAAATTAACGACATAAATACGCAACCTTTTCGCGGTTAATAGAACTCCGCAATATATTCATTGTGCGCTGCTTTTCTTCGGCCGAAAGCCTGTACTGGTCCTTATCCACTCGAGTAACCGTTAAATTAGTTAAAACACATTCAAAGTCTATGCGATCAAAAAAGTCAGGAATGTATACGTCGTTCGTTTGATTATTAATGCTATCGTTTTCGTTGTTAAACCATTGTATTTTGAATTTATGACTATTTTTGTAAACATTTTGATAAGTTCGACAAATAAAGAAGTCGTCCTTTTCGTTTCGAACCGCCAGAAACTCTCCGCGATTATAGATAACTACTTTATCAGACAAATCTTCCTCTTTAGAAGTACTGGCACTCTTCTGGGGTACGTTTGGAGGTCGACACGAGTACAGCATCGCTGCCAATGATTCGGCGGATTGAAATGGTTGATACGGACGACGAATTCGTTTCGATAAACGTGGCTCAGTATTGGTGTCTTCGATTTTAGGCGTTGGTTCGATGTCACGCATACGCTTTCGCACTTTCGGTACTTTTTCTGCTACTTTTGTCGGCAGATTATCGCCTAAACTTTCTACATTAGCAATAAACAATTTTGTCATAAAAAATACATTTAAAATGATAAAACCTTTTTCATTATAAATTCATTCATTCATACATAAAGAAATTCAAGTTATTATTTAAATAACATTAAATTATTGAAGAAAAAATTTATTTAAATACTATTATCCAAAAAAAAATCCCACTAAAATATAGTATAATTTATATGAGTCTACTTTTAAATTTTAAAAACACGTAACATTAATGAAATCGGTGTTTACTTTATAAAATCGAAACTGAAAGCATATAATTTGATTTAATGAAAACAATTACCTAAAGCTTGTTTTGACTTAAGCTGTGCCGCTAAGAAATTTGCGGTGAGAATCGGTGTCGGCGTTGGCATACTCTTTGTGGCGCACACAAGACTTTGTTTCACAGTTTGCGACGAAGATTGCGATGACAGCGATTGACCAGTTTTCGGGCCAAACGACGTGAACGTCAATTTCTTATTAGCCGTCACTTGAATCGGTATGAGTCGCGACTGCATTGACGGCGACTTAAAACAAATGATGGGCTTATTTGTTTTCGACTGCGAACTGGGACTCAATTTAGCGGTCAATCGCGCCATTATTATCGAGTTCTGCGATACGGTTGTAGTTGTAGTGTTGGTCGTACTAGTATTCGTGATCGCAGTTGTAGTAACTGTTGTGCTCGACGTTGCCATTACTGTGGCCGTCGTCCGAACCGTACTCTCGCTCGAATTCACGTGGTTTTGTTGCGACAATTCAGGTATTGGTGGTGGCGGTGCGAGCGATACTGTTATTGCCGGTTCACTATTACTAACATTGATAACTGTTGCGCACGTTTTGCTCTTATCGTTCGATGAAATTTGTTTCGGTTCCGATTTTGGTGTCAATGATTGCGATGATTGAGTGCATGTGTCGCTACTGTTTTCTGGAGCACATGTGGCCGACAACGCAACTGTTGTCGATGGCTCTTCTGGTGGCGGTGTTGTCAAAGCCGATACAGTGTTTATCGTGTCAGACGTGGCGGCGGTTTTCGCCACGATTTCGCAATCAATGCCATTCGTATTATCGCTATTATTGTGATCGAGTTTGTCATCGATGGTGCCATTAGTGTTGGATGACGTGTCGGTTTCGATGGTCGTAGTGGTTGTGGCGGCGTTTGGTGTGTCGTGTTGTTGTGGTAATTGTGTGCTCAATACTGGCGATTGTTGTGTTTGCGATGCCATCGTCACAATTATTATTTATATGCGGGTTATGTTATGATTACGTTTAAGGGATAATTCATTTAATTACGCATACGATTCGGGTTTATATTTAAATCACAATTACGATCAAAATTTCAACGTAAATAAATGCGTAAACGCGACGCAAAATGCGATTCCTATCGATTTTTTATTTGTTTTGAGTAATAAAACAAAACCGATTTATACTCAATAACACTTCCGATTTTGTTGACAAAATATCAATCGATTCGTGATCGAATAAGTTACACGAAAAAACTACCGAATAAATTGAATCGATTTTCGTGGTAATATTCGCGTAAAACGAAAGAGCGATTAAAATATTTAATAAAATAACAATTGATTATTTGTGAAAAAATGGCCACTTATTGGCTAATGCTTCAATAAAATACGCACTACTTTCCAGTTTACTGCTGCTTTGCTGTATTTTGTGCCACCAAATGCTTTTAGGTAAACCCGTGAGGTTTTCCAAATTTTGCTTATTTTCCCCGGAACCTAAAATAATTTTTTAAAATGCATTAAATTTCACACGTATTTTTTCTTTTTAACTGAGATTTTTATGTCTTTTGTTTGGTTTTTATGTAATTTAAATTTAAGGCAATCTATATTCAAGTCGACCAATTAATTATGTTAATGATCATATCACTAATTGCAAGCCATATATTATTAAATTGACTCAAATATATTTTATTTTTGTTGATTTAGAATTGAACGACATTAAGAATATTTTAATATGTTTAAAATATTGAACATTGAAATATTGTAATAACTAGAGCCCCAAAAAAGCAAGAATTATTTATAAAACTATCATAGCTATAAATTGCTTTATAAACTTACCAAAACAGAATTAAAATAGCAACTATATTCAAGGGATATAAATTTTAGTAAAGTTAAGATCGAGACTTTCCAACAAAGAATTTTTATAACTACTGACTTTTCTAAATAATCGACCGTACTTTCGAATCTATTAATTAAGGAAATTGAAGTTTTTTAAAAAAATTGTTTCATATATATTTTTGGCTAAAGAATGTTTTGTGGAGGTTTGTAAAACTCATCAAATTTAAATGACTTCCAATTTTTTTCATTAATGTAAAACAGTGATCGTACAGATGTACGAACTGGGTGATATGGTTTGAAGCATTCGCTCGACTTAATAGTTAATAATTGAGCTAAAAGTAACAAATACAATCATTTGCAAGCTCTAACTCGTAAATGGTATGCTACAATACAGTTAGTGTATGAAATTATATGCTATACTTTTACATTATAAAATTGACATACACATACAATGCATGATATGAATGATTTTTATTATTCTAAACTATAAAAACATTTAAGACTAATAATATTAATAATTTTTCAATCCCAGCAAAGATTTTAGAATATTAAGGCCATAAGTTATGACGAGAGAAAACTCAAGCTCAGATAAGCTAGAATAAGCCAGCTCAAGCTTAATATAAAGCTCAAATAAAAAATTAAGTGTATTTCAAAATCTCGAAGCTCATTATCTAATTTGTAGGCTCAAGCTCTAGCGTAAACCAATCAGCTTCTTGAGCTTATGTTAGTAATTATTAAAGATTAACATTTACTATGAGTTGTTTCAAATTTCAAATAAATGTTGCAAATATCTATGAAATATATTTGTTTTTGAAAAACAGAATAAAAAGCTTAAACCTAATTGCATTTTTTAGTTAAAAGTCGGTGAGAATTTAACAATAGTTATTTATATAAGAACGACATATTTATTGAAAGATCACTTTTTCATAGATTAAGAATACTTGTGAGTATGTATGTGCGAGTTTAAGCGAAGATTTCAAAATGCCAAATCCTTTTAAAATAAGAAATAGATGAAGCATTTTACTAATTTAAAACTGCAGACACCGCAACAAACTGACTGACGAACAGACATGGTTAAATCTATAAGCTGTACTATGTCTATTTAAAATGAGCTAAAAATTGTAACTTATAAGCTCGCAGCCAATCTCAAGCTCATATAAGTAAGCTCAAGCTGAGAAGTATAATTTATTTTTGAAGTTCAGCTCAATTCCTTAAAATTGTGAGCTAAACTCAGCATCAAATTCAATCTCTGAAAAAATAAGCTTTCTTTTATCACTAAGCATAAATCAGCCGGGAGTCTCCATATTAAAACAAAAACCTAAAGATAGCAGGTAAGTAGGGTTGTGCTTAATAAGGCCAATCGAAAATAGTGATGATGACGCTCAGGCTCCAGAGGCTCCGGCTGGACCTGAGCCAGAGCCGCTGTGTCTCCCTGTATATATTGCACCACAGAAGAGTAATAAAAAAATGTTTACCACAATAACAATTGACATTTTACTTTACGTTTTTTCGTTTTATGTGGTATATTTGATTATCATTGTAATTTCTATTTCAAAAATAATTATATTCATTAAATTCAAGTTTTACTAAAATGAGTGATATTAAATTGTAAAATATTCGTTAGAAATGTTATTATTTTTTATTTTGAAAATTAGAGACTCTACATAGGCTCAAGGCTCTAGTAAACCGAACCTGAACGCCGCGCTCTTATCTAACTCCGAAAAACCAAAGTTTAACCGAACACAAGCTCAAAAATTGTGTCTTAAAGATTTTTAAAATAATAAACTAACAATTACTAGGGCTGATAAAAGCAATGTGACTGTACTTCTTGATACAGACACATACAAAAACAAAATAAAAACAATTCTTAGTGTCACAACTGTTTATTCTAATATTAAAAAAGATAAAACAAACAAACTATATAAAATAATTGTTGATACTGTAAAATTTTACAAAAGTAAAACTATATAAGGGAAGACAATTATTTTGAACTAAAATCTAAATTTTGCAAATGCCCACAGGTTTATGCTCTCATTAAAATTCATCAAATCAATATGCAAACTAGACTTATAGTCCCATATATTAATAATCCAATACAGCGTATAACTAAATTTTTATCAAGAATTTTCAAACTATACATTAATGACAGCTTATATTCTATTAATAAGTTCGGTAGATTTTGTGCAAAAAATTAAAGGATTTAAAATAGTTGACTCCAAAATAATGTTACCATTAGATATAGTTAATCTTGTTACCTCTCTACCACAATCATATATTATGAATAAAATTTTAGACTAACTTTCTAATAATTAAATATATACAAATTACTCAAGTTTACCCGCAAATGAAATATTATATTTAACCGAACTCGGATTTAAGGCATCATATTTTTCTATTAATAATAGTTATGAAATGATTTCAGGTATACCTATGGGTGCTAACAACTCACCCGCTAATGCCGAAATTATACTTCAACCTATTGACAAACTCATTGTCAAATCAAAATTTGCGCCAAGAACTTATTTCCGTTATGTTGATGATATATTTTTAATATTAAACAAAGAATACTTAGAACCGTTTTTTTAATTTCGTTAACACAATTCAATCATTTTTAAAATTTTCAATAGAATCAAAACGGATAGAAAATTAACTTTTAGATGAATTAGTTTTTAGACAAATTTCACAACTCAAAAAACATTTACCTTGAACCTACACATTCAAACAGATACCTGAATTTCAACTCGCACTTTCCAATAAACCATAAGTTAGCTGTGATCTATTCATTAACTTTTAGAGCTATAACAATTACCTCTGATAAAAGCAATTAAGAAAGTGCACTAAATTTTATTAGAAGTTCATTGATTAAAAATGGATACCCTATTACATTAATTAATTCAGTTAATATCAAAATATTTTTAAAAATAAACTCTCGGAACAATCAATTCGAATCAAATCGTAATATCTCAATTCCTTATGTAGAGAATACATCTGAAAAAATTTCTAAATAAATCGGTTAAAAATAATTTTAAAGTTTTATATCGATAAGGTAAAAATTTTATGGATTTTTATAAGAAAAATAAGAATAATTCTTTAGATAATTCCATTGTAGTTTTAAATTAAAATGCTTAAATTGTCCCTATGAATATAGGACAAACTAAGAGATAGTTAAGTTTAAGAGTTAAGGAGCATAAAGTGCTTAAGAAAATGCTCCATTGGTTTCAGCTGTGGCTAAACATGCTTATAATCATAACTATTTAATTAAATGGTGTCACTTAATTTTATTCAAAAACACAGTTCGGAAGGAAAGATTGTTTCTTGAAAATTGGTCAATTAAAAACAAAGAAATATCTAATATACCGCTGATGAAAACTTATAAACCAAACATTCCTCCACAGTAGAACCCATTTATGCGCTATGGTAAAGTTTGATCAATTAATTCTAAAAGTTGCTATTATTATTTAAGTATTTTTATAAAAATTTTGTTGAGTTTTTACAATTTTTTATCTATAAAACAATTATGTATCATATACTTTGTTACTTCGTAACCGGCCTAAGAGTCGGTTGTTGGAGTTCTCATGCCTATAATTGCAATTAATTCGTTCGAAATAAAATTTATAATTTTTGAGTTCCGAAAAAAGTTACATAGATATAATATAACAGATTAACGTAAATAAGAGTTGCGTTTCAATCTCAAAACTTAAATAATAAATTTGTTTAACTCAATCAGTTAGGTAAGATTGGTAAGTTCTTCAGAATCAAATCGCAAAATTTTTAATTTATTAAAACTAAAAAGTAAAATGATAATGAAGTTTATAAGAAGTTGGAGAGAAGGAGCCAATGCCTGGGGTTTTTAATTAAATAAAAATATAATTATTTAAATTGCATAGAATATCCGTAGTCTTTTTTCAAAAGTTTTAAACGGTGAAACAATAATTATATTAAAATGATTAAAACACTATATTAAATAGAAAATAATTATAAATATGGATTAAAAATTTTAATGGTTATGAAATAACTTGTATTTGTATCTGCAAATCAATCGTCTGATGCTAAACTTGTGATCTATCTGTTCGAACGGTACGACAAAACTTGCCAATAAGTATTTCTCGACCTAAAAAATTTTTAAATTAAAATTTATACAAAAGACTTTAAAAGTTATTGGATATCTGTAATGTGTGTGTTTCTTGTCAACTCTGATTTGTTGTCAAATAAACCAGACATGGGTTTTTGTTTTCCAATTTTCAGCGTTTGATACCCTTGTTCTGCATAATGACCAAAGGGCGGATATTTGGTTAAATCCAAAATTTTCCCAAAAACACCTAATTTGCCAAAATTACGTTATAACCACCAAATTTTCAAAAGGACGTTTATCCAATCAAATATCAATGTTATTGAAAAACACGTGTCGCAAATATTTGTTATAAATTATTTATTGTGATTAAAAATACTTTTATTTGCTTATTGCACTTAAAGTAAATATTAAAATCCTAAAACACAATCATCTTTGAAATGTAAAATCTGTCCATTGTGTGTAAAATATCCAGATTATAAACAAGAAGGTGACAATGAATTTTGTACAGTATGTTCAATAATTGTTAAATTTAATCACACTTATGGATTTTATGCTGCCATAAGTCAATTTGGATCACTGAAACACCGAACTCTAAAACATGTAGCTCATCACAAGAGACAATTACAATACTTGTTGCGAAAAGTTCAAACTATGAAAATGAAAGAGTTTAACATAAAAATGAGACGCATTTATAAGCTCAGGTATTCCTCTTAAAAAACTTCAAAACGAAAAATTGAGAAAGTTTTTGTTTAAATTTACAAGAAACAATATACCAGACAAATTATGTTACACCATTGGTCAACATAAACTTGCTAAAATAGTTACAAAAATTGGCAACAAAGATAATTATCTTATTTTAGTCCAAACAAAGGATGTAAAGAAGCGAAGTCTTTTAAACTTTCTTATAGATAGTTTAAGAACATTTTTATTTTATTGATTTAATTATTTATTTATTAAAGAATATTAAACGGAAATCCTACTTTTCCTAAGCTAATTAGAATATCGTTTATTGATTATGTAAATTCAATTAGCGTAGTCAAAATAATTACCCATACACTACAAAAATTATTGCCAAATGGAATTGAATTGGATAACTTTAAGCTTATAATATCTGATAAGGCTTCATATATGCTGATAGCTGAGAGAGACTTAAAAATATTCAGATTACGAAAAGTTTAGCCATGTTTAATGTTTGTCACAGCCATTACATCGAGTTTGTGAAAAAATAAGAGAAAAACATCCACTCGTTAATAATTACATTTCGTCTATTAAAGCTAATTTTGAAAAAATGCAAAACGTATTGAAAGTTTTAAAAGGGATACAGGACTTTCTTTACCACCCAATTCAGTTATAACAAGATGGGGAACATTTTTTGGAAAGTGCTTTCTATCATTTAGATAACTTTGGTAAAGTTTCTAACTTTATTACAAGCATAAGTTCCGATTCAATCAAATAGAAATAATAAAGTTAAACGCACGCGTGTTTGTCAACGCAACCTATTCGATAAAAAGCTAGTTTTGTTATTTAGATTCTATAAATTTTAATTATGAATGGTTTAAACTTGAATATCAATCAGTTATATTGTTAAGGATACTATACGAGAAATCTAAACTAAAGATTATGATTCAGTTTTTCTAATTTCAGATCAAATAGGAGATTTTGAAAGGGTCGAGCCTCCTCGATAAATTTAGATTTTCTATTCTACCCGAATATCTAAACTTTTAAAGTTTTCGATTACATTTTATTGTTCATTTCTTTTCATTATTGAAGCCAATTATTTTCTACCGTTCCACTCAATGCATAGAAATGTTCTACTAAGCCACGTTCATTGTTCCACTATGCTTAACATTTCAATGTATAGTGTGGAAGGTAGCAAAATCATTGATTGAAGTACTTTTCAGTAGAGATAGAGATTTCATTGAAATAACCGTTTTTTATTACATCATCGGAAGATTTATATATTACTTTCTATTAAATATAACCATTTAATTAAAGGAAGTTTTTTTCAGATTTTTCATGATTTTGCACGTTTTGGAAAAAAGTCCAGGATTTGTATATTAATTCAAAAAATATCCCGTTTTTACTATATTTGAGTAATTTCTAAATATAGAACAAAATTCGGTTGTTCTTGCTTTTATGCTAAGTATTGTTGTAAAAACTTTTTGGAAAATCAAAAAAATACTGTTTAAAAACGTAACCATTAAAACTATAAATTGTTTTGCTCATGCAACAGAATTATTTGATTTAAAACTGGTTTATTAGAAGATTAAAGATAATTTAATTATTATTTCTCTTAAGAAATATTAATATTTATCATTTAGCAAAAAACTTAGTACTGTATGTGATAAAAATATTTATAGTGGTATTTCAATGTCGGACTACAACCTAATAAAACCTATCCACACCTATCCAAACCAAAACCAAACCTAAAACCTAAGTCTAAGTCTAAGTCTAAGTCTAAGCCTAAGCCTAAGCCTAAACCTAAACCTAAACCTAAACCTAAACCTAAACCTAAACCTAAACCTAAACCTAAACCTAAAACCTAAACCTAAAACCTAAACTTAAACCTAAACAAAACATACAAAAACGTATCTAAACAAATCCAAACCTAACCTAATCTATCAAAACCTACAAAACCTATAGATAATCCAGACAAATCAAATTAAAAAATTACCAAAAAAATTGGCCGAAATGGACAAAACTAGGCTAAAATGAAAATTATTTGATTAATAAATCAAGTGGCATATGCCGCTATTCGCAGTAAAAATATGGATTTTTAATCTCAAAAAGGTCGCAAAATCTAGTCAAAATAGAAGAAATTCGGCAAAAATGTCAAAACTAAAAGTGGCATATGCCACTAATAAGCGATAATAATGTGATTTGTTTTTGATTTCATATGCTTTTAACATTATGTTTAACTTTTAACAGAAAATATAAAATAATGGGAGCGAGAGAATAAAAAAGCGAGCGACCACAAACTTACTAAAATTTAAATAACAAAGTCAGATATTATGGCCGTATCGATCTTGTTTTTAAATGTTTAGAGTTTATAATCTCTAGCCTTTTGAAACATATTTAAATGCTATAAACTTCGTTTACAATAATGATATAATTTATTTAATTGTTATTTTATTCAATTCTTGATTAATAAATTTTACGTATTCTACAATAATACGGAGCATAAAAGCTAGAACATCCCAAAATGCTTCTTTAAGAGTTACTATTGATCTAAAGTAGGAAAATAAAGCATTAATTTTTATATTTCTGTAATTAAAGTTTTAAAACTATCAGATTTCTAATATTGAACTATTACTTAACATATAGTTTTACGATTTTTCGTTAAATTAGTTTTTTTTAATAATTTTTTTCATGAGCAATTAGTAAAAATATATTTTAAAAATGTTTCATAATATTCAGTTTAGCTTTTATTTTGTAAATTTTTATGT
>JAQIXJ010004387.1:0-10923 GCA_034700185.1 Phthiracarus laevigatus | reverse complement strand
ACAGACAGACAGACAGACAGACAGACAGACATGGTCAAATCCATAAGCTCTCCTTTTTATAAAAAGTGAGCTAAAAATCGTTTATTTCGTTTAATTCGTTTACTTAATTTTTTATATGACTGCAAATTTGTCAGATATATGGATTTGACTATGTCTGTACGTCTGTCTGTACGTCTGTCTGTGTACACTCTTACTTTAATAAAGGTATTATGATCTTTACTCTAATTAAGGGAGTTTATTAGACAAAAAAGACAAAATATAGGGTGAAAAATACAACAAGCATGCTCAAAATTGGCTTTAAAGGAGTCAAAAATGGACAAAATTGTGTCGAAATAGGCAACAATCTGATAAAAATAGCCAAAATTTAGTATAAAAATGAGCTGCATATGCCGGATTTTGCCATAAAAATAGTCATTTTCCTACTCAAAATGGCAAAAAATTATCGATAAGTTAGCCAAAATGGGCAAAATTAGGCTAATCTGACAAAATTTGATTAATAATAAAAGTGGCATATGCCGGTTTTTGATGTAAAAAATATTTATTTTCAGACTCAAAATGTTAAAAAATTTCAAAAATACTGGCTGAAATTGGCAAAACTAGGCTAAAATGACAAAAATTTGATCAATCACTTAAGTGGCATATGTCGCTATTTGAAGTAAAAATATGGAATTTTAATTTCAAAAAGGTCGCAAAATCTAGTCAAAATATGGGAAATTCGGCAAAAATGTCAAAAATTAAAGTTGCATATGCCACAAATAAGCGATAATAAAGTGATTTGTTTGATTTCATCTGCTTTTAACATAATGTTTAACTTATAACAGAAAATATAAAATAATGGGAGCGAACGAACGAAGAGAGCGAGCGACCATAAACTTACTAAAATTTAAATAGCAAAGTCAGATATTATGACCATATCGATCTTGTTTTAAATTTAAGTCTTAATCGGGTTATTAAATGGTTTTAAATAGAAATGGTTACTGTTTTGTTGAATAGTTAATTAACGATTTTTACTTAGAAATATTTGTTATTTGAGACATTGAGTTGGGTAGAGTTGGAGTTGAATAAAGTTAGAGTTGGATTTAGAGTTAGAGTTAGAGTAAATTCAAAATTGACGTCAAAAGTTTGCATAAATATACCAATAAATAGTCTTTATATCAAAAGTTTAGTATTTACTAAAAGTTTATATAAAGCATAATAACTTTTGTAGTACACTTTTGCAGTTATTTGTTGCCAAAAAACTATAAATCGGAAATAGATCTTAGATAGCTCTTCTTGAATTTTTGATTTTATCAAAAATTCAAGATAAAACATTGCTTGCTATTTGTTGTATGCGTAAGTTTTGATCCGAAGGGTAGAGTTACTGTAAAAATAGCGTTTTATCAATATTTTTATAAACTTTTGTTGAATCACTATTTCCATCTGTGATGACATTTTTGAATTACGAAACACGTGCGAAACACTAAAATTATGTTTATATCTAAACATTTAGTAAAACTTAAGTAATGGTAATTATGTTTACCAATACTATTCGAAAGTTATGTTCATGTCATCAATTTAAGTCTAAATTTTCAATTAATAGACAAATATCGTCTTCCAATGTAACAAAAAGTATAAAAAAACTAAACGTAAAAGAAATTCTTGTGGTCGAACCGAGTGATCAACAATATTATGTTTACGTAAATATAACACTTTTTCAATGACAACGTTTCATTTATAATTACGAACAATATTCAGGGTTGGGTTAAATACGTTCGAAACTCTCCAAAACTTTCATTTATTCATGTCGATGATGGTTCCACTTCAAAACGTTTACAAGTAATCATCGATGAACAACTTATTCAAAAGTAATTAATACTTTTATGTAATTAAATTTAAGTTTATTGTTACTGTTTTTTTTGCAATAGAGTTAAGCCGGATCTTAATTACGGATGCAGTGTTCGTTGTTTAGGAAGAATAGTGTCGAGCATAGGACCACAACAGCCGACAGAAATGTTATGCGATAACATTGAAGTGATAGCCGAATGTGATCCGAAATCATTTCCTTTAAAACATCGAAAAACAAATTATAGGCAACATTTTTTGAGAAACAGGCTTCATTTAAGGGCTAAATTGAAACTTTATGCTGCATTGGTAAGAATTAGAAGCGAAATGATTAATGCAATTCATATTTATATGAAGCAATTTGATTTTATTAATATTACCACACCTATTATTACGAGCAATGATTGCGAAGGTGGCGGACAAGTGTTTAGTGTTAAAGTAAGTTTCATTCAATCAATTTTTATACTTAAAAAACCGCACATACCGTAATAGAAATGAAAAAAATAATTTAAAATTTAATTATACCTATATTTATATTTATTAAAATATATAAAAATTATTTTTGATAACAGTCTCCGTATTGCACTGAAAGCAAATCATATTTTCAAAAAGAGACATATCTTACCGTTTCTGGACAATTTCATTTAGAGGCAATGGCAAGGTATCAAATATTTTTTATTCTAAAGTATAATTAATTGAAAATAATGAACACTTGCAGCGCATTATCACGCGTTTATTCATTAAACTCTGCATTCAGAGCTGAAAAGTCAGAATCAGAAAAGCATTTATGCGAGTTTTTAATGCTTGAAGTGGAAGAATCTTTTATTGAAACACTCGATGATATTATGGATAGAGTGGAATCAATTTGTAAATTTATTGCTCATTACATCACTTTGCACTGTGCCGATGATCTTAAAATAGTTATGGAAGAAACTAAATATGAGCATATGGATAAAATTGCTAATCAAAATTATTTAAGGTTTGACTATTTTTAAAGTTTTATTAAAATTCTAACTCTTTTTATATTTTTTGTCAACAATTATTAAACTGAATTATTAAAATGACATATGCACGAAATCTTTCAAATAAAATGAACAAATTTGTTTTTTTAACAACTGATAATATTTAACTCACATAGAATAACTTTCGCTGAAGCAATGGATATTTTGCAGAAAAGTACAGAATTTCCAGATATAAGGCCTGACCAGCAGTTAAATAACGCTCAAGAAAAATTTTTAATTAAATATTTTAGTTATAATCCGGTTTTCATCACTCATTTTCCATCTAATATTAAACCATTTTATATGAAACATTTGAATGGAAATGTAAGTTTTTTATTTTAAGTATTCCATTATTTTACATTCCGCCATATAAATTAATTTTGTTATTATAGGCTTTATGTTTCGACTTATTATCACCAATTTGTGGTGAAGTATGTGGTGGTAGTATTCGCGAAGATAATTATGAAGAGCTTAATGAAAGAATAGCAAAACTTAATTCAATTGATAATCTTAAATGGCAAGTATTTATAGCTTCACTCTCTTCTAAACTATGTTTATATAGTCGTTTTATCATTTAAACCGAAATTTTTATGACTGTGACAGTAAAAAACTATAAATCATGTAATGTTACGATTGGATGTTTAAAACTTATGTTGTGTACTAAGTTATTTTGATTTTTAATTCGTCACTTCAGGTATTTAGAATTAAGAAAATTTGGATGTCCAGTTCATGGCGGATTTGGTATAGGCTTTGATAGACTCTTGCAAACTATTACAGGGATGGCAAATATTAAAGATGTCACTTCGTTTCCTCGTTGGCCTTATAACTGCATTTTATAACAAATTTAATTGTTATAAAAAATGGTAACACTTTTGATTATTTATTCTTATCAAATCTTGTTATAGCAATATAATTCTTACACATTTAAATTCTTATATTAATTTTAGTATATAAAATTTTCTATCAATTAAATTTGATGAATTTTCAACTAGTTTTATAATTATTTTGTGATTTAAATTTATTTAAACCTGGAACTTTTTTCTTTTACTATGCAGACTTGATTTTCAATCCATAATGCGATTATTCAATACGAAAAGATGATAATTTTGAAATGAATTGGGTTACGTGTTGACTACGTCTGACAACGTGCTTGTAAATTATTTAGGTAACGATAAATAATGCTTACATTATACATTGTATACTATCTATCCTAAAAAAATTTAAAAATGGCCACTTAAATTGAATTGATACCGTACAAACGGAATTCTTAGTTTGATCGCTAATTAATATGGCTTTGAAAATCGTTAATTAACGAATTCATAAAAATGTTATAATTTCATTTCAAAACAATTTTATATGAAATGTAGAACCAAAATAATTAAATATAAAGTAAACGAATTAAACGATTCAAAGGAATTTAAAAATTTCAAACGATTTCCATTTTTTATAACTATATTTGGTTAAATTAAAAATTTAAGGGTAATACTAGGCTGACTAAACCATTAGAATCCAAATCTGAGTTTCTTTCATTTAAGATGGCAGCTTAATTAAAAAAATATAAATTGTGAAATTTGTCTCTTAGTTTCCACCGAAGTGGAAACATCTTTTTCGAAATATAATGCATTATTTAGAGACATTAGAAGAACATTTAGTGAACATAACATAAAGTATTACATGATTGTTCATTATTACTCATTTAATAAACGATTTTGTAAACTTTTTTCTAACGATTTTCAAAGACCTACTAATTCAGTAATGCAAATATACAAAAGTCATTCCATAATTTATCCTTATGTTTCTTTGCGTTGAAATTCATATAATATTAAAATATAATGCAATTAAGTCATAATGCAATTCTTAGAGACCTCGAACGGTTAGATTCGAGGTTAGAATAATAAAACCTCAATCAAGTAATTAACAATTTTTTAAGCATAGGTTAAACTTGAAATTTTTTAAATTTTGAATTAAATAAAACTAATAGTAACCAGTCATCCATAGCTATTGTATATTTACATTTAAGATAAAATATTGATAAGTAAAAATATACTCATTAACCAAACTATTTTTTTTTATAAAACAAAGATAATTTATTAAAGTTAATGTAAAATAATAATAATATAAGACTTATATACTGTAGTTAGCGATATAAATTTAGATTATAATTACGAAATGATTTTTAATAAAGTATTCGCACGCAAATGGAAAAGTAAATGATATTCTATAATAGCAATGGCAAAAAACCAAAATAAAAAAATAAATAAAAAACGCAAGACAATTTTTTTACAAATAATCTCTTCTATGTCACGATTATAGAAGTCTAGTTTTAGTTTATGGATGGGTTTCCACTAAATTTATGCTCACAGTTAGCATCGATTTTATTTGAATGGATCGAGAAATGACTGCTCTGACATCATAGACCTGTTTTGTGATGAAAGCATTATATCAAACGCCAGTACTGTATTGTTTAGCTGTTAGTTCTATAATACCTTGTCTATACGTATTTATGCTAATTTAGATGTTTATTATTAATAACTAAAACATAATATTTTATTTTAAAATGATTTCTATTTATTGAAGTTTTAATTACAGTATAAAATATATTTAATTGTATGTTTAACGTATGCTGTTTTATATGGAAATACAATTATAATGAATAGTGTTTTGTGATTTAAATTATAATCGTATTCAGACATTTATTAGAATTATTGTCGTCGATTTTGTGAAAATCAAGTAAATTAATAATAAACTAAACAACACTGCCATTAAAATATTTATTTAATCATTTATTGGGCAAAAACGTTGAAAAAAGTGTCATTTGAATAACAATGAACGAAATAATCCTGTTTTGTAGAACTACCACATGAAGTATACGATATTAACGATACCACCACACTCTCCATTCAAATTAAATCATAGTTTTATGCTTATTCACAATTCATTTTTGATGTCTCATCAAATTGTATATTTTTACGAACAATGAGTTCAAATAGTTATCAATTGGCGTCAATCATGTTTATATTAACGCATCAATCTATTGAAAGTTACACTACTGGTAAGAATTTCTTTCATTTTAATTATTAATTTAGTTTTTTCATTTCTTCTAATCGAATAATTTTATAGTAATTTAATCTTTCGTGACATAATATTTAAAATATGTGATTAACAGTTAAATTAATGATTATATACAATTTTAAGTTATATACAGAAAGAGAAAATCATTGTTATATTCTATTGTATTATACAGAATTTTTTTTATTAATATAATTATTACTTTATTATTGTGAAAAATGGATATTAAATTCAATTATGCATGAATTATTCCTAATATTTGGGTCAAAATTAATGGAAAATAGCTTTAAGCTAATAAGACATACATTGTACATCATCATCGTTTTTATCGTAACATATTTTAATTTTTTTTAATAAATTAAACATAATTTTTTATTAAAACATTTAAATAATCGAGAAACAGTATATGTTCGGAAACACGCCAACGATTGTATATAATTTTCTCATTAGATTTGTTATTTTTCCAACTTATCTTTTCTTAATCTGTATATCAAAATATGGTATATACAAAATCTAACAATTAGTTGTCTGTGGTGTGAGGAAGGCGTAAACTCTATCTTTATTCACTTTTTGTTGTTGTTTAGGCATCTCTGTACTATTGATGTAACATATCTTGGGGTGCAATATAGTTAAATCATATTTTGTTAACCCAATTTGCTAATTCTTGAGTATAACTAATAGTAAATTGAATTTTTTGAATTGCTTTGCAGAACTTTACTGGTATACGATATACCGAATTTATTTATAAGAATAAAGGAAAACGTCGAACATGTTAAAAATAATTAATTTAATAAAATGTTATTAAACTTTAAAAATGCCCAATTTATTCTATCGATCAGACTCCCTATTATAGATAGGTTAACATTTAATAAATTTAAGTTCAACTTATTTCAAATTTAATTTGAAAACCATTCATGTTTTGTATTTTCAAAAACTTATTATTCATTTGAAAATTATTTAAAGTGAAATTTAATAATTTTAAAAAAGCAATTTTATAAAATAAATTGGAACTGGGGTTTAAAATAAAAAGAGGATTTTAATATGTAGAAGAATGATTATAATAACCAAATCGAACACAGTTTTTTATAAGATGTCGCAGGCTTTTAAAACAAGCTCATAAATTATTTTCATTGTTGTTTAAAAATAAAACCTAATTGTTATTGTAAAATTTTATCTGTCATGTTTTATAATTGGTGATGGCCTGCATTTATTGATTTTATTTCATATGTGAACATTAAACCACCAAACATTCAAATAAAGCAAAAGAGTTTAATTTAAAAGTCAAACGTGTTTTTGCGTCATTGGTAAACACTGTATCGGCATAAATGGATGTTTTTTCGTTATTCTATAACTTATTTATCTCTAACCGATGATTCCACTATTTTAAAATTTAATTTTAAAGTATAAACCAGTTCTTTATGGGCAGTGAATAACAATAATTTTTAATCACTTATTCAGGAAGAGTTTTATTATGCATTAATACAGTGCTGTAGAGTATAAGATGTGACCGAATCATCACTAGTGCTCTAACTTTTATATGACAACTACAATATTGGGTTGAGTTTAAGGTCAACTTAGCGTTAAAAAAGAACAGTTAACGCGGCTCTGCTTTACAATTTTAAGTTAAAATAGGTAATATATTTGTATGGAGAAGTGTGTGATTCATACTCAAAGTGTTCGTCCCTTTAAGAACAGGATCGCCTTAAAAAAAACGAGGCGCACAATGATTTGAATGTGTAATAGTAATAAAAAAAGTCTAAATGGATAATACAGTATGACTTTTCTCATTGGCTTCACAAATGTTCAGAGCTATACTTCCTGGTGATTGTTGATTAGTCAAGCGAACTCTTATCATAATTCAATACTAAATCCTACGGTTTTACGCAATTAGTATTTTTCATGATTCTTCACATCAATTCATTACTAACTAATCATTCTTTATGTCAGTTTAATGTGTCACAAGAATTAATAGATAAAAACATAAACACAAGTTGATTCGTAATGTTATGTTTCCAGAGAGTTTGTATTCACCAAACTGGTAACTATTTATGTTAATTTGCAAAAACAAATCAATTCTTCGACATAATTATGAAGTCATAATTCATTATTTAATTTATTAATCTTATTCTATGTAAAATAATATATTCGCGTATATATTTTAAGTTTTGATAATTATTGTTCAACTAATTGTATTAAAATGTCGAGCTTTAAACTGCTATTAAATTCAAAATGTTGTTATGAATTAACAGGTCAAATAACAGCGGTTGAAATGTGTTTGGATCATAAGGGAGATATTGTGAAACAAGGCGAAAGGTCTATTATTATTATATTTATTGATTTTTTTACTTAAATCACTTTAAAATTAACTTTAAAATCGTTATATCAATGATTCAGATATTTTCCTCTTGGAACTGATCCGTGCACGCAATGCACGTGTCTTAATGGTAAACCAGAAATGTGTATTTCGGTATTTTGTTCTCCACCAGAAAACTGTAGACAATATCACGCAGTGAATGATAAATGTTGTGAATTCGTGTGTCTGGACGGAGATTTTATTGCGCAAAATGGTATTCGAACGTTTAACACAACTATTGTGACGCGAGGTAATGGCGATCGAAATCCCGGATCGGTGTCCACCAACAATCTCGGTATTCCAGTAATATTCTGTCACAAATTATTAGTATATCATTGTGTTTTCTATTGTATATGAATTGCAGGTTTGCGTCTCATTGCCAGCACTATTACATCATTTTTAATTTTGGCTCTTTTACTTTTTATGATTCACCGGCTAAGACAGCGTAGATTATTATTAATGATAAGAAGTAATTTGCTATTGATTTGTCTGATACACTATAACATAGCGTAATGATATGTATTATTAAAAATAGGATTGCAAACGCGACGTTTGGAACAAGTGAATGCATTGCCGAATGAACTTATTGATAATAGTTCAGGCATGGGATACTTTGCTCCACACGATCACTACGACTTTGGTAGTAATTTCGCAGAACCTCCGCCACCATATATGTGGAAACCTCCAGAACATTATATACCTCCCGGTGAGGCGCCTCCACCTTATGACGACTCGTTTGGTGTGACTATATTGCCATGTTTTGCTTTGACTGATAATATTACCACAAATCGCAACAGTTCTCCAACATTATTACAATCAGCACAATCTCAAATGACAGGCACAATATCAGCATCTCTTTCGCTCAACAGTCCTATTATAGACACAATCAGTTCTGATCGCTGTCACGAACATATCACAGTTGTGCGCATTAATGCAAATAATAATAATAATAATAATGGATGCAGTGATTCAACGTCTTCATCATCCGTTGTTTCATCACCGAGTAATTGTTCGTTAATAACATCGTCATCGACATCAACGCAGTCAACAATTAGGCATCAACAACATGATAGCGAAATAATTAGCAGACTTTAGAATATATGCATTTCAAATTAAATTATATAAAAATTTATTTAATTCATTTAACTAATATAACGCTAATATTAAATCTTGCATTCATATCTCCCACGTAACGAAAACATCTGACAATTAGGGAGAAAAAAATGATGTCACTTGTGTTTGCAGGAGAGATGGAAACCCTGTGAGATTTTTACCCATTGTTATGTGCCTTCGTTTTCATTTAGCTGAAGGTATTATTAAAGCAAAGTGAAACTTAGTGTGCGAGTAATTCCATTTTATTGGCATAAGTATCAACTTTGATAAAATCGTGCGAATTATTCAAAATTTTCTTGTGAAATAGTAAAAATAAATACGTTTACAATGATGTGCTTCGATTGTTTGTTTTCTGGCGCACAACTCTTATTAACCTGTATTTGGGATGCAATGTTTTGCTGCATAACTAACGCGATTTTTTAGGTAACAGACAATTGTTTATTGACCTCTTTATAACATTCAAAGCTACAAAGCGGTAATTTTGTTTTAGAACATGAATATTTCTTATTATTATTACAACCATCGCGACTGCACTTTATTGGAGTCGAGCTATGATTTTCTGTGCTCGAATTCGTTGCTAATAAATCGAACACAACTCCTTTCGGTATGCATATAAATATGCCTTTTTCATTGTTTTTATACGTGAATTTAGGTGTTTCCAACTTTTTCTTTTTCTTTGCTTTAGCAGCCTCTTGTTTTTTCCTCAATAATCTCTCAATTGTCTGTTTTTTGTCTTTTTCCTTTTTCTCCTCTGCTTGCTGTCTCCTTCTTTTGTCTTTTAACATTTTTCTTTGCATCATTTCTTCGCTCATATTAATGTTACTCGCATTACTATCAGATAATTTAATAGAATCTTCTTTCTTTTTCAGAGACTTATTCTCCATTAAAGCCCTCTAAGAATTTTTATGTTAATGTAAAATATTAATAAAAAAATCAGTATTAAAAATTTGAAAAATGCTTACCTGTCGCGCTGTCATTAATTTTGGATCTTTAATCTTTTTGAGTTCATCATCCACTTCATGCAGTCTTCCTTCTTCTAAAGCGTCGAGCCATACCTCTTCTTCATCGGCTTCATTGTGAGTTACGCTATCATCGAAATTATCTTCAAAATTAACAGATTCGTATTCTTCTTCATCGTCATTGTCTTTAAATTGTATAGTTATTAAATATTTCTTATGTTTGATATAAACATTAAAACCACATACAAAAATCAACGTTTTGATTATCTGATGGACGAATAGTTGATTTAACAACACTGTAATATAAATTCATTGAATAATTAATAACTTCATTGAACAAAAGACCCACATATAAGTGTAAAAAGTAGGGTTAGGTATCTTTTTAAATCACATAACCGAGAGATTAATAATGTTAACTTCTTTTATATATACGGTAACTTCTTAATTAAACAAGCTCGAAACGGTCATAATATCTGACTTTGTAAAATTAGTTTTAGTTAGTATATGGTCGCTCGCTCTCTCCATTCGCTCGCTAACCATTTCAATATTTCGTGATCTATAATATACCAGCTCCATTAGCGGCAGATGCCACTTAAGTTTTGAATTA
>JAQIXJ010004386.1:0-10925 GCA_034700185.1 Phthiracarus laevigatus | reverse complement strand
AAACATACAACAGATCTTAATTGTTTCCAATCATCGTCGTGAGCATTAAATAATGAACTATCATTTATCGGATCACCTGTTAATATGTCATTTCGGTTAACAAATATGTGAAAGTCTTTTATGAGAATGTCTTTTACTAGATTTGGTTCGCTAACCATTATCATTGGTTTAACGCCGAAAAACGATCTATTTTTGGGGAAATCGAGAAATTAATATTTTTAAAGTGTTAATAATAACATATAATATAATAAATTATATAATTACCCATATATACGACCGTATTTCATGTACTGATCTTGAATTACTTCTCTGAAAGACTTATAAAAAATGTCAATATTACCAAGTAATATGACTGGTTTTGGGCCTTTAATTCCTCTAGACGTCCAATAACCGAAATTTCGAGAAAAGTATCTGCAATTTTTTAAATTATTTATTAGAAGCTGAACTATATATTTATTATTTATTAGTTTGAAGATATTTAAAAAACTAGATTCAATCATTAACTTATAATTTCCCATAATTTAGAGCTTAATTTATGGTGGAGCTAGTATTTAAATACAGAAAAGATATTGACAAATCCATAAGCTATACTTATTGATTTATTTATCTCAGATAAGGTATCTCTTTATTCTGTTGACACTCACTAAATTAGCCGCTTTTTGGATTATAATCCCCTAAAATAATATCTCAAGTAAATTCCAAGTACTAGTTTTTGTCCGAATTAAGTAATACTTACCGATATATAGATGATAAAAGAATAATTAAAAGAGATATAATGAATAGCCCTTTAATATTAATTTGATCAAACATTTTTAAATTAGATTTTAAGCCAAAATATTAATTTTTTTAGTTAAACTAATGGAAATTGTTCACAAATTTTAAAGTGCAAACACTGTGCACTTATCTACGATAAAATTAAAACTTTTAAAGTAATTCGCAATACACTTCACTTCTAAATTATCTAAAATTATTAACATAATTTGTTTTTCAAATATTTTCTGTAGACTTTTTATAGAAACCTTCAGCACATCCTTATCTGAATAGTTACACTCAATTATGATAAAAACATTTATCAACTTTGACAGCAATGTTTTTATCGTTTTCGTGTCATTCTAAGCTATAATATATTGTTTGGCGCTGTTGTGTAATTCAAAGAAAGTATTATATAAATGGTAAACAACCAGTATCTCAAACATTACTTTAGATAAAAATATATATAATCTTTATATATTTTTATTTATTACAAAATATAATAAGTAAAATTTTTTACTGAATAAGTAATTAAGATTTAATATTGCAAAACTTTAGTAATTTTATGCTAGCCTTGAAATAAAATAGAGATCCGCGCAATATTTGCCGCAAATTAACACAATGCATTCCGTTTCCAAACCCTCAAACCCTGAGTCCCCATCAGTATCTGCTTTATTTCGTATGCGTGTCCAGCTTTATTTGATATTATTTGAAAGCATTAGTAATTCTGTGTGAAAAGTAAACATTTTTGTCGATTAACTAACATAGCTTAGCTAATAATTAATACTGCTTTGTTTTATGCAGTATTCTATTGTCTACATGTGTTTTTTTACAGGCGAGAATTGAATGTAACAAAATAAAGTTACTATTTTTCTCAGTTAAACACTTTTTCAGTTAAATACATGCAATATAGTGGTTGTCTACGAATAACAATTACAACCACATTACGTACCGAAACCGTGAGAGCTGTCGACCCCAAAAGGGTGTCAGCACACTATAAACAGATTTAAATTCAAAGCACACAAGTAAAGACAAAGTTATTCAGTATTACATAATAATGAATAATCTATTTATTTACTCAACTGATTGATAAAAACATCTTATAGTAAAACAAGTTATCTCATTGTTCGCCTCCATTATTGTAAAATTTACAAAATTAACCTTCAAAATTGAATATCATAATACACACTATGATAGTTTATACACGGATACACATACTTTCACTTGAAGTTTATTTAATGCGAAATACTATATAAATCAGGAAATACTTTTAGATAGTGTCAAAAATATTTTGCTGTTTGTCCTACTATTATCTCATAAATTTCTAGTAAAATAAAAATAGTCAATAAACTGTTAACAATTTTATAGCTTTTATACTATCAAGATGTTTAAAAATAAGATAAACCTCATTAAAAAATGAAAAATAAAGTTAAAAACAGTTCTACGAAATCGAATACACTTTAGAAATCAAACAAGTTATAAAAATAATAAAAATACGATTCTATTATTAATGGATTTAGACAAAACTTAATGTTATATTATGTATAAATACTTATAACCACGCGACGAATAAAAAATTATAAAACTGATGTTATTTGGTAATAAAAGGTCAGAGTTTCTAATTTCTAAACTAACATTTGTAAATTTTACAAATAAGATAAAATAATTTTTAATCGCCTATTTTTTTATATTTTATTGAAATGGAAATTACCGGTATTAAAATAATTTTAAAAAACCAATGACTAAATTTTAAAATAATAATATTCCGCTAAGAAATTTGATTCGAATTTTATTATTTTACATACCTTAGTCTAAAGTTTTAAAATCTATTTTTCTATTATAACGTTTAATGTGCTCTTGAATTCCAATTTTATCGACTTCCGAATCCGTCGGATAAACAGTGATACTTCGTATAGTTTGACAATTATCAATAAATGACTTAATGTCATCGGTAGTAACACAATCACAACCCCAAAAATTACAACCAATTTTCAAAACGCATAAATTTGGCATTTTTCCTAAACTTTTTAGTATCTTAATGAAATTTTGACTATTTCTATAATCGAAAAAAATATTAATATACTTTAATTGCATTAAGTATGTGTGCAAATCTATAAATTCAGTTCCATTAGATTCAGCGTACGATAATTTCAAATGCTTTAAATGAAGCAATTTTTTCAAAAATTCAAAGTTTTGGTTATCTTTATAATTTCGTATAATTAATTTTTCCAGTGATTGAAATCCATTATTAAATGCTTGATTCAAGTCTGCGAATACATTATCCATCTTTAATACTTTTAATCGCAAACACTTTAAACCAATCAGTTTTAATAACTCAATAATGTTTTCATAGTTTTCATTGTGTACGTATTGAAATCCGAAACAAAGATATTCAAGATTTTCAAACTCTACCAAATGTTTGAGTATATCAAACTTTATAGAACTTTCAGTGTTACGTTTATAACTAAACTTAACACTAAATGACTTTAATTGATGCTTGAAATGATCAGTAAATGTTATAAAGTTTTCATCTCTAATACAATAACAACCGACAGTATCGATATTTGTACCAAAAACAGTATTAGAATGAAAACATCGATCAAAGCACGACTCAATATAATACGGTGCGTGTATTGTCTTAAGTTTAGGACATAATTGTAATAATGTTGTGATCACATTGTTATCAAATTCTTGACCAAATCTAAGCGATTCCAAGTTTTTAAGGCTTTTTGTGGCAAAATTTTTCCAACAATCGAATGATATCTGTGAATAATCTTTGTGTTTATAGAAACGAAAATGTTTTATATGTTTACACGAATTGATTATTAAATTAATTGTTTCGTCGTTTATAATATATTTGCCATCAATTAAAATATGATTAATATTAACACATTTATTTAACACAACATTTAATATATGATTATTTACAATGGCATCCGATCCATACCAATTTAAGTAACTGATAAACAATTCTTTTAATCTTGAATTTCGATAACGAGAATCAGTTAATGCAAGTTTAGTTTGTTTATTAAATATTAAATGATAGAATTGTTTGTTAACGCATTGCAATCGAAAACAATCACTGATTGATAAATAATTTAATATTAATTCACATAAATCATCGCCAAATCTATCAAAACTATTTCTATTATTACTAATTGAACACATAATTGAAGTGATGTCTAATAATCAAATCAAATTAAACGTATATTTACGTAAACAATACAATACAATAAAAACAAAGATCACGTGTTTGCATCACATTTCGATTGTATATCACTCATAACAATAGTAACGAGTATTGCCATCTATTATATTGTTGGATGTATTGAAAATAGAATTTTAAAGTATATAACTAGAGATGGGAATTCGGAGACAAAATTTTTATAAAAAGGAGACAAAAAAGGGGACACATAATTTGTAAAATGGCGACAAAATTGGGGACAAAAGGAGACACTAAAACTCATATGTAATCTTCACAATCGTCTTTTAGAAATGCGTTTTGTTGTATAACCATATAAATAATTACGTTTTTTTCACTTAAACGTTGTCTACGATCAGTTAATAAATATTTAAAAAGAGAAAATGATCGTTCAACGTCAACAGATACTAATGAAACATAACGAATTTGCATTTCCACATTTGGATCTAAGGTTCCATCAACTCCTGTCGGTTTTCTAATCCATTCTAAGTGTTTATTTTTTAATAAACTTCTTTCAATTTTTGTTTTTTAATCTCCAGTGAGTTGCTTTCTAACACTATCGTAGATTTCTAATTACTTGTCGACATCCAATCCTTGTTTCTCCAGATTTTATGGCATCTGAAATGAATTTAAATTTCGCAACAGAATAAAGTTCTTCAGCTAATTTATCGTTACTAAGTTGTTTCTTTAGATTGTTTAAGGCTGCACAATTTTTCACGTTTAAGTTTTGGACAAATGATTTAATAATATTAAAATTCTCGCAATAAAAAACAGCTGCACTTAAAAACGTCCCCCATCTTGTGATAATAGGATTAGGAGGAAGTTTAAGTTTAGTTTGTTCAAAGTATAAAGTTCTTTTATTAGATTTCTTTAAAAGTTTTTTCATATTACTAATAAAAGAGTTAACTATATTATAAGACTCGCGAACTGATTCTGCAACTCGATGCAAAGAATGAGCCAAACAGGTAATATGATATAAATTTGCGAACAAGTTGTTATGTAATTGATCAAAAGCAGCCAACATATATGATGCTTGATCTGTAGTTACAATTATTAATTTATCAAAATAATATTCACCCCAAAGTTTTAAACAAGCACGTGAAAATTCTTTTTGAATTGTTTTATGGTTTGTTTCTTGAACAAACCCTGTATGGATCAAGATTGGTTTGTGATATTTACCATCAATTGGTGAAACAAGAACGTTAACCACAAAACGCCCCAACGGATCTGTTGTTTCATCTATTTGAAAGTGAGCACCGTTTTGACCGATTTTATTTTTAATTTGGTTAATAGTTTGGTTGAATAGTGGTTCTATGTAACCTTTTGTAAGTGTTGTCCGATCAGGTGTTTTTTGTTTTGTCCATTTAAATATAAATTTTTTAATTGAAGGATGATTTAACTTTGATAATGGAATATTAGCTTAAATAAATGTTTTAGTAATATCTTCAAAAAACTGTTGTTGCTGTGTTTTAGTTTCCGTTTGTTTTTCAATTACAGATATAATTGATGACTGACCAGATAATAATCCTGTTTTAATTTTATTTTTACGCTCTCTGTGTGTATCACTGGCTATATGTCGATTCACTTTTGATTTGTCGAACCTTCCATCCTTAAAACAATTAATAGGTTTACCACATGGTGTACAATATACTTCTTTGTTGTTTTGTTTAATTCCATCTTTGATGTAGATCTTTAAATGTTGTTTTAGTTGTGACATTTTAAACGCAATTTAACAATTAAAATTAAAATGTAAACACAAAAACATGACTTATTTTTCCATAATAGTTTCACGTTCTTTATGTAAAAATGAGAAATAAATTATAGAATGTTGTAAATTGGAGACAATTGGGGACATTATTTCTGTTTGGGAGACATATCTCCAAAAGGAGACAAAAATTTTTTTTGGAGACAATGTCTCCGAATTCCCATCTCTATTTATAACCAAGTTCTTAAGAATTAAATGCTCAAAAAATGATAAAATAATTATATTATATAAGAACAAGCTCGATACGGTCATAATATCTGACTTTGCTGTTTAAATTTTAGATAGTATATGGTCGCTCCCTATCTTCGTTCGCTCGCTCCAATTATTTTATATTTTCGTTTATAAGTTAAACATTATGTTACATTTAGTAACCCACAGCAATATAATTCTGTTTCACCTTCTGCTAAAATACTTATATAATCTATTTGTACTGCATTTCCCTAACTATATATAAATATGTAATGACCATTAGAGTGCATTGTGGAAAATGGTATAATTGGCAATGCATAACATAGAAAGTATAATATATAAACATTATAGGGGCTTATAATAGCATATTAAAATTTAATATATATTATGAAACATGATGCTAAAATAGTTAATTAAATATTCTTAAAATTCATACAGAAAATATTAATAACTAAAATATTGCTGTTATAAATTAGTGATTGAAAATTTAGCTCCATTAACGTTAGTGGAATTTGAAAATAGCACAGGTAATGGAACGTTAGTGGGGTGAAAAAAGTTGTATTCACCGTTAATGGAACGTTAACCAATTTTTTGCTTCGTTAATGAGATTTTAGTCAGATTTTCAAAATTATTTTTATTATGTATTATAAGTTAACTTTTAAAAAATTATCTACTTTTTCCGGAGATTATCTGCGTCTTATTTTCATAAATAAAATCAGTTTTTTGATTTTTTTTATAAAAATATTTTAATTTTACTTAATGCCTCAAATATTGCATTTTTAAGCACCTTGCTTATATAAATTAAAGAGAATAAAAATTTGAAATTTGAGATAATAGAAACTATTTTAGATTTTTACATACACCACAATTATGTTAAACGTTAATGAGTGGAACGTTAGTAGAAACGAAAATAGGTACCGGTAATGGAGCGTTAATGCCATCCATTAATATTTTTTTACCGTTAATAGAACGTTAATACTTTTTTGGGACCGGCAATGGAACGTTAGTGGATTCAAAAATTTAAAAATTTTCAATAACTATTATATCTTAATTAATTTTTAGAAAAGTTATTTTTAACTAACTATTCAAAATATTTTAGAAATAACTAACTTTTTTATTTTATTTCTAATTCAAAATATCTTAAAAAGTGGAATAAGAATGCGAAAGATTGTCGCTTAAATCCAATAAGTTTTCTCGGTTTCATTTAAAATTTATTTTAAAAATTTTTTCGAAAACTGTTTTAGGCACAAAATAATGCTGTTTATATCAGATTAGTTTTTGCATGCCAAACAGTTTTGGAAATTATGAAGTAAAATCAATAGATTTTTTCTAATTTTTTTCCTAACTATTTGACCGATTATTTCTAAATTATAATTAACTATTTTGCATACTTTTTTCTAACTATTTTCGCATCCTTAATAATGAACAATAGGATTATGTTTATAAACATATTGTCCCAGTGGGGTGGCTTGGTATATATTATAAAAAATGTTTTTTCGTATCTGTCCGCAACAATATAATTATTTGTCACGTTCTGCTATAATACTTAAGCTATTTCTGCTGCTATTTCCTAACAATATCTAAAAATCCATTGGCTATTAAGAACATTATTGTATTGCGCGAGAAACTAAGTTGGGAATGCAACAATAAAACTATATAACTGGCATATATTAAACAAAATAAAACTTTGATCACAATAGTTTATTTAATTAAAAACTATATTTTAATGAAAAATTAAATTTAGACAACGAAATAGTGGGAAAATTAAAATCTCTATCCAGATAAAAGCTACAAACCCATAAAAACCCAATATTATTGTAAATTTTGTTTAGTTTTATTACTGATCTATTGTCAATTAAAGTTAAATTTGCATCATTAAAATTACTTGTGCAGAAATGTAAGGTAAATTTTTTTGAAAGAAATTACTTTGCTCTTAAGAAGTTAATAGTTTAGTATTTTAGTTTTATTTACTTTATACTGTTTCAATGGAATTTTTCTGACTCATATTTTGAAAAGAAAAACTCGGTTCGATACAGATTTTTTAAAAACCCGGTCAAAAAACATTGAAGTCCGCGGGATCCCAAAATTAGGGGACGCTTTTCAAAGTATAATAGGATTATGCTTATTAACGTATAGTCCCAGTGGGGTGTCATAGTTATAATATAAAACAAGAACGACACATTCATAGTGAGCTCACTTTTTCCAAAATGAACCCAATTCTTTAATACCAGACGAGTCCCATTTCCCTTATCCCATAAAATTCAGAACTGCGAATACCGGGACGGACGGACAGACAGACAGACACTCAAAACTATAATCTCGCCTTTTTTAAAAAAGTGAGCTAAAAATAATGTTTCGTTTCTCCGCAACAATATAACTTTATGTCACGTTCTCCTAAAATATATAAATATTTTGTTTCCGCTAATTTGCTTAATAATTGCCTAACAATGTAATTAAATATAACAAGCCTAGTCTGTTATAATAAAATATTTTTATAAGTTGTGTTGTATTCCACATTCTCTTAATAATTATAAAAACTTAATACATATTAGTTTCTACGAATTCGACAATTATATAAATCATGCACTAACTGTACCAATCATTAATCCCATTACTGATTCAGTGCCAACTGCTTATCCAACTATTGATCCCCATTCAAACCAATACAATAAAACCAGAAGATTCATCCCCTGAGTAAGAATAGAACCAAATCAACGCAGTTGGCTCAACGGTTATTACTTTTGTGAGCGTCATGACAGATCAATACTGGGAATTTGATTTACTTGAATTTTTATTAATCAATAGACTTTTATCTTATATTTCAATGCACAGGACTAACAACACGGTGTGCATAGTTTTATCGATTCTTCTTTGCTATATTTACGCCTAAATGTGAATTCATGGCCGTAGAAAACATACTCCATAGCAATTTAATGCAAATTAACTATATTTTATGGTAACTAAATAATGAATTTGGATCGCTTAGTTCTACTCATAGTCATATATTTTTTCTAATTGCTTAAAATAAGGAGAGGGAGAGTAAATTTAGTGTGAGAGAGTATGAAGGATTTAAGGCAATCACGCACTCATTAACATAGTATATTAATACATGTAAATTAATACAACATGTATAATGCTATTTAAATAAACAATCAATCCTTTATTGAATTTATTTTTGTAAGCATTCGGATCATAAGCCTAAGTAACAAACAATTTAAAACATTTTATTGTGAGCTTCAAAAAACTAAAAAAGTTTAAATACATTTTGAAAAAGAAGTGATGATCATAACCTTTCGAAACGTTAAATTAAATTAAGAAAAATTAAATTACCGTAATAACTTAGATTAATAAACAAATCCATAAAAGATTATATTTTTAATGTATTACCGCGCCATACTCGCCATAGCGAGTATGATGAAATTGGTAGGAATTTTTGCCCCAAACTCACCATACTCGCTATGGCGAGTAAGCTCAAGTTTTACCCAAACTTTTTGGAATAATTTTTAGATTCACAATTTTTATTACGTCCTACTTATGGGCAGAATATTGTCGCCTAACAAAATTTTGATAATTAAGTGAAATATTTAAAATATTTTAAATACATTTTACACTTAGAGGTAAATCGTACGGTAATTTATTTTAATTTTCCAAACTTTAAACGCCGAATATTTCGGAAGCGTTTATCTGATGTTGGAAAAGAAGTTATATATTAGTTCTAGACATTAATACCTTTCAAATGATATATATATATATATCATTAACTGTTCCAACTGATCCATCCATAACAAAAATTTTTCTTACTCGCTATTGCGAGTATGGCGCGGTAATACGTTAAATTATATTTATTAGAAATGCAAGATTGTTATGTCGATTGTTAATCTTTAAACCAAAAATTACTCTGTATATGAATTTTCTAGTATAAAAATTAGTATAATAATCGACGAAAACCTAAATTAAACATTACATTGGCTGCAATCGTATGGCTACTGATAGAGTGCGAGTTATCATTTTAAAGCGTTCGAACATTTTTGGACTGGATATCAATAAAAGTAGACTTATTCGCTTATAAAATATTTGAATCAAAGTGAGCACTTTATAATGTTCGTTCTAGTATTGAAATTCTCTTCTTCCATATAAAAATCAATTTATAAATGGAATGATATCTTCATATGTTAGAATCATACGACGAAATCCAATTTTTAAATCGCAAAATTTTGGCATATCTTTCAAATGATTCAATATTTTAATTGTATTTTGTTTGCTTAATAAGCAATTTATATATAAATCAATAGACTTTAATTTTGGTAAATTTATATGAATATCTTTAAATTCACTTCCATCTGATTTATACTATTCTAATTTCAAATCAGTTAAATGAACGCAATTTTGCAAAAAATCAAAATTCGTGAACGCTTGACATCTTTTTATAATTAGTTTTTTAATCGATTGAAATCCGTTATTAAATGCTTCATTTAATGGTGAATTTGAATTCTCAATTTTTAATACTTTTAAACGCAAACACTTCAAACCAATCAGCTTTAGTAATTCAATAAATTTGTCATTTGGACAAAATACAGTTGTATCGCAACAAAGATATTCAAGATTTTCAAATTTGGTTAAAAGCTTTAATAAATCAAAATCTTCAGTACAGATCGTAGCATGTAATGACTTTAACTGATGAGCGAAATGATTGGTAAAAGTTATAAATCTTTGATCGCGTATAACATAACGTTCAATAGTATCGATATTCGTACCAAAAACTGCTTTTTGCTCAAAAAAGTGATCAAAGAATGTTTGGGTATCCAAACCAGTATGTATTTCTTTCAGTTTCGGACATAATTGTAATATTATTGACACCATATCTTTAATTTTATTCTCCGAATTATCCATATTATATACAAAAAGCGTAACCAAGTTTTGCAAACTTTTTTCTGCGAATTGCTTCCAACAATCAAGTCTTATCGCCAATTTTTGGGAATAATGAATACGTAAATGCTTTATATGTTTACACGAATTGAT
>JAQIXJ010004385.1:0-10926 GCA_034700185.1 Phthiracarus laevigatus | reverse complement strand
AGCTCAACACAAGCTCAATAAGCTCGGTGAATTAAACTTGAGCTTGAGCTTACAAATTTAAGCTCAAAAGATGCTGAGCTTCTAGCTTTAGAATTATACTAAATCTCATGTTTGAGCTTTATCTTGAGCTTGAGCTGGCTTAAGCTAGCTTGCTTGAGCTTGAGCTTTCTGACATCATTAGTGTCGCAGTTGCCGAGACTATCTTCTGTTTAAAAACGTATAAGTTAATAACAAATTTACGATTCCTGTTCATGTTTTAAAGCATAAAATCTCGTTATTTAGTTATTCTTAAAGTTATTTTATAAATACAGTAATATCATAATTGTGATTTCAGTAAACTACGTAGACTTGACTCCATTATTAATTCTATTAATGTAACTAAACAATTAGATTAGAACCAATAAGAAATAGTTGGAAGAGTCTTCACAGAGGTTGACAATTTGGTTGTGTTTATATGGTTAATATAGGTGAGTGATCGTTAAAAATAGAAATTATTCATTGAATTAAGATTAATAAGTGTAGTAAAGTAAATTATTTTTTTAATAATTATTTTGCTCAGAATTTAACTACAGTATGATCAATACTATTGTTTCAAATGTACTCTGTACGACTGAAAGTTAATTTTAATTGTCAATAATATATATGGAAGATTCGTATTCAACTTAAATTCATTCTGATGATTTAAATTAGATAATTCAAAATTAACATAATACAATCCATTTTTTGTTTTTGGATGGTTAGCAAACCTTTGAAAGCACTAAAGATGTTTAAATTGAAGTAATTTTCCATTTAGATTAAAAAACAGACCAAATTTTGGTGAATTACTTCCAGTGTGCTTTAAATAGTTTGGTTGAATATTTACATTAATCTCGCCAAGAGTGTGCCTATAGTTCAAAATGTTGGTCTAATATTCATATATATTACACGTAATATATTCCTTAAAATCTAACTTAATCTGTAGTTGCCAGCGGGAAAATTTTTATTAATATAGAGCAATGATTATAAAAAATAGAATTAAAGAACAAAGTTTAAATTTAATTGAATCTTAAAGAAAGTTTTTAGTACTCGTTTTTGTACTAATGCTCGCATTTTTTATAGAACTTAATAATTTTAATAAATGCATTACAAAAAACATAGGCAAATTAACTGAAATCTCAAAATAATTGTTATCTTTAAAAAAAAGATATTTTATTTACGTGTGGTACTTATCGAATTTATTTAAATCAATGTATTTAATAGTTTTTTGAATAATGTCTTTTAAAAGAAAGTGAGCTTATGGTCTTGATAATGTTTGTCCATTATGTCTGCATGCCTGCCTGAAATTTTAATAAAAAAGTTTTCTTGATGGTAGCTACTTGAAAAATAATGAAGACACTGTGGAACCGATATTAAAAATAGAATTAAGTTTGAATGATATTTTACATGCATCTTTCAGGATCGGTATCAGTTACACAAAAAATATGTGCTACTGATTTGACAATTAATAAATGATGATGAACAATGTAAAATTGAAAACATTTATCTTGTTTCCAAATTTAAAAGAACCTAAATTGATAACAAAGGCTTAATTAGTTTAAGGCCTTTAATTAGTGACTTAGAAAAGCTCATAGCTGGTTGAGAAATAGGCATAAACAATACAAATAAATTTTAAAGGTTATTTAATCGTAGATGACTCAGACAATTTAGGTACACATGAAATAATGGGAATACAATTTAGTTTTTAAGCGGTTTTATATGCCGCTAGAAGTGAATGCGCCCATCACCGGTGGGGAAAAATTAGGGGAATGGGAAAAGCCATAACCGGTGGAGGGGAGGAATGGGGGAATGGACTGCTGGTCAGTCAAAACTTGAAAACTCGTTTTGACGTCAGCAATGCTGACAGGTGTGCGATGCGGTGACAGGTGTGCGTGTATGCGATGTGCTGCACTGCATAGCACAAGCAGTTTTTTTACTTTAAAATGTTAGTTTTAAATTAATTAAACGATTATTTAATTAATTTTTTTATGTTTTTAATTTAAAATAGTGTGCTATTAAAAGGGTTCTAAAACCCTATTAAATTAGTTTGGGGGTAAATGTAAGGGAAAGGGGGCAAAAAAATTAATAAAAAAATTAAAAACTGTTGTCGAGTCAGTGGTCAAGTTAATGTAGCCTACAAGTAGAGATATGGCTATTTAGTCAGCTCAGTCTCTCCTCAGGTATGGCTAGCCACTTGGCACGGCCTACTGAGTAGGGGGAAGGGGTGGTGGTATGTGGAGGAATACTTACACATACTGAGTGTGTTCGCCTGTAGTAAGAGTTTTAGAAAATTCTTATTACAAGCAGCATATTCAGTATGTGTAAGTATAAATTTATGTGCGACTGCCTCTCCCCCAAGCTTGCCCTATCTATTGCAGGCATGTTTCTAATATATATGCTATCATTTTAGATTCGCGCTGTTTTAAATCGGATTTACGTGTATTCTTTGTCAAATCTTTGATATTTTATCGCTAAAATTCTCAAAAACGACTTTCGGTAATTAAAAATTGTTTACGGTGCGTATACTCTGTTACCATACTAAGTCATAATATTTTAAAGATATTTTCTCTTACAGTGGTTTATCTGGTAATAGACACAATTGCAAGCAACGGTAATTTAATCCCTTCAATACAAGTAAGTATACTATCCTTTTTTATATGTATATATTATCAATAATACAATCTTAATCTTTTTTAGCATTGTATTACAAATTACACGGCTATCAGCGTTAACAGTTTGTCGCAACAATCAAAGGTAACCAATGGGACGCTTAATGCTTAGTAAACGAGCGGCGGAAGAGAGTAATGGAATTCGCCGTGAGCTACAAACCTTTGATTTTATCGGCGTTACTCCTTTTATCGAAAACATTTCAGTCCATATTTTAGAACATGTTAATAATCCAGACAAATCTGTTCATGTAGATATATTTATCGATGTATTAGACTCACTTAAGCTTAAACTCAATCATCTCTGGCGCACTAAACGTCCTAGAAGTAGCATTAAAATATTAAACGCTTAGTGGCTTAAGAACGCTCTTTTTTCTAAATACTACACAACATCTAACTATGTTCAGCTATCATTTGAAGATTTTGTAAGATTTGATACGCTTAGTCCTCTAGGCCTTAAAACTCATTTGAAAAGGTTATTTAAAGATTTCAGTAGACATAATGGCGGTCCAAAGTCTCTATTTGAGTTATCGTCCATGCAGGCATTAAGAAACCGGGAGATAAGAACTGCCGTACTTAAAAATCATAATACAATTACTTTGCCAAAATTAATTCGATCTAATATAGCTGATGTTCATTATTCCACTGCAAAGCTTTTAAAACCATTAGCGACTTCTTTCTTATGGACTGTATATGAGGTGTCGCCAGAAATTATTGAGAATATATCTCATAAAAATGTAAAAGTAGTATTTAATATAAGAGGTACTTCATTCTAATAAATAATTTAACTTAAATCCATTTTGTTGTTTGCATTGATGACACCATCAGCTAATACTGTTTTAAGTTTAGTATGCTGAGTCTGAGCAATTATTTGAATAATATATTATAATTTTAGTACAATAAGCATTAGAAAAACCTGATTTATTTTTAATCTGTTTACATTCAATCATTTATTATAATCATCAGATATTTTCAATTCTCTAAATTGCAACTGCTTAATCAACTTAGAATATTGTGAGAATAATAACTGGTCTACTAGAGGTCGCTAACAGTATTTTTACAGGTGTGTAAACTTAATATTTAAACTGACGAAATATATGAAGTTTTGTTTGCTTTAAGAAAACAACAGTTTTAGTTAAGTATGCCTAACATCGAAAATCCAAACGTCTCGGACACATTGCAATCATTTGGTTCTCCAGAAAATGAGAGAAGTATTGAAATTCATAACCAATTTTAAGCTGATATAAATTAAATAAAACTTGTTTTTTTTCAATATAAAAGCTAAACAAACCATCTATATACTTACTTATTGATACATTATAAATATTATATATTTTTAAAATGACAGATGACAACGTGATTAACTTCGAAATTATCAATAAAGAGTCGCCTAGATATGTAAACAGGTTTAAACGAACTGAACACCTCATTGACTTTGGTGTCAAACACAACTTAAGTGCGGTTTCTTCAGATTTATTATCCGCCAGAAATCATATAAATGCCGGTTATGAAAAAATAATTAAACCTATTTTGGAAAGTGCAAAGCCTGATGCATACTACAGTGTATATGTTATTCATAAAGAGCTCAAGCTTAAGCCTATCTTTATTGAGACAAAACCGATTACCGACTTTGATAATAACGAGTTTTTGAACGCTATATTCAAAGTGTCGCAAAGCAACAGCGGGTTTTTAATGGACGGTGTATTCAAAGTAACTGTCGCTTTGGTAGACAATGTTTCCGGTAGTGGTGGTCGTAGTAGAAAACCAACGGTGCCACGATCAGAAGCTCAAAAAAGATCTAAGAAACAAAGTCTCATCTTAGTTAAAAATAATGGTAAACCACTAAATTAGACGTAAATAAATTAATTTTAATTTCTACTTCAATAAAATTTCAGATGTTCTATGTGGTTACCGAGCTGTTTATATAGTTAAACAGTATCACGAGTTAGACATTAAAAATAAAAGGAAACAGCTTATTAATGAATGGCGAGCCGTCAAAGGGGAACATGGGCATAACCAAACGAACGGAGCTCAGGCAATATGTAGAGGCGCTGGATTAAGTTTATTAGAGCCACTCTCATCAAAAGACTTCGACACGCTTCAAAACTACTTGGCTCCTAATTATCAACTTTTAATCGTCGACAAGAGGGAGCCATCAAACATATTGTTTAAAGGGCCTTCAGCTGGTAAAGTGATAGCGATAGAGTTAGACGATAACCATTTCAATGCAATACTCGAAATGTCCAAATACTTAGAAACGGCTTATTATTGTGTAGCTTGTAATACCGGACACTTTACACTGTTTCACAAATGCGCTCAAACATGTGCACTATGTTTATCCTCTCCTCAATGTGAAGGCGGCCAATTAGTTGACTGCGAGTTGTGTAATCGTACTTTTAAAAATCAAGTGTGTTTCACTAATCACAAATCAACGTTATGCGTAAAAGTAAAAAGGTGCCGTGAATGTGAAAAGGATTACGACGCTAAACTTCAACACGTTTGCGACGAAAATAAATGTAAATTTTGCAGTGCCAAATATACAATATCGCCACACTTTTGCGTTATAAAACCTCTAAATATATCTGATCTCATGAAAGAGGATGAAAAGGTTAAAATAATAGTGTCATATGACATAGAAGCAGCGCAGTTTACAGTTTCGGAAGGTCTTAGTCAGCATAAACCTGTTCTTTTGATATGTGGTATGTTATTAACTATGAATATTAACGACTAATAATCAAACTAATCTTTTTTTCAAGAAATTGTTTGCGACAAGTGTTGGGACACTGAAACAAAATCTAAAGCAAGCAACACCTGCAGTATTTGTGGAGATGGATACCTGGAGTTTTATGGGTTCGAATGTGTCAAACAGTTCGGAGATTACCTTTACAACGAGTTAGCTGCAAGAGCAGTTAAAAATAAAGCGTTTGTTCTGGCTTTTGCCCATAATAGTAAAGGCTACGATGGACATTTTATTTTCACAGATTTGTTTAAAAGAGACTTTGACAGCAAAAATATGCATATTGTTTTAACTGGTCGGAAAATTCTTAAACTGGATGTATTTTGTATTCGGTTTATCGACTCTTTAAGCATTTTTCAACAGGCGCTAAGTAGTCTTCCGAAATCATTCGGCATCGAAAACGTTGTAGTTAAAGGCCACTTTCCTCACCTGTTCACAAAAGAGGAAAACTTAGTCTATATTGGACCACTTCCGGCAATAGAATATTATGGCATTAAGTACATGAAAAAAACTGCAGCAAATAAATTAAGACAATGGCATGAAGAAAAGCGACAACTTAACGAAGTATTCAATTTTAAAGCTGAGTTAATTAAATATTGCCAAAATGACGTCAAAATCCTTACAATGTCTGTGATGTTGTTCAGAAAGCTTACAGAGTCAGTAACCCAATTAGACCATCTTACACGTAACTTCACACTGCCCGGCATAGCAATGGAAGACTTTAGAGCAAATGTTTTAAAAGCAAACACAATCGGCATAACCCCAATTCTCGGATATACTTCAAATAGAAGACGGTCGACAGCAGCTAATCTGTGGCTGGATTATAAAGAAAAGAAGTACAACGTTGTTATTCTTAGAGAACAGCGAATAGGGGATTACTATGCTGACGGGTTTATACCATCATCAAAAACAGTTATGGAGTTTTTCGGATGCCACTATCACGGCTGCATTGACTGCTATAAAGATAATAGAGATGAATCGTTAGTTGATCCTATGAATAAAACTTATAATCAACTGTACTTTGAAACACAAGCAAAACTGGCGTATTATAACCGACGAAAATTTAAAGTGAAACTCATTTGGGAGTGCAAGTTCCATGAAAAGAAAGTGACAAAAGCATCTCTTAAAAGCTTTGTTAAAATTAGATCAAAGTACTACTCAAATGTACAAAAGTATGGCGGCGCAAACATTCGAGAAGCGTTCTTTGGCGGAAGAACAAACAACTTTTGTTTTTACACATGACTGTGTCCCCGGAGAAAAAGGTCGATATGTAGACTTTACAAGCTTGTATCCAGCTGTTTTAGTCAAATACAATTATCCAGTGATGCACCCAAATGTTATCACAGAGTTTGAAAACAACGGAATAACTCAATATTTTGGTTTTATTAAATGTATTGTTTCTGCGCCAAAACAGCTGTACTTTGGTTTATTACCTGTAAGGATCAACAAGAAACTTTGTTTTCCACTTTGCCGATCATGCGCAGAAATGAAAAACAATGACAGCTGTAACCATGAAAATGTTGAAAGGTATTTTATTGGCACCTGGACTACCATTGAACTGCAAAAAGCCGTAACCATAGGATACGAAATAATAGAACTTATTGAAGTTTTACATTATGAGCAAAAAGACAATAACATCTTTAAGCCATATATCAAAAAATGGCTTAAGATCAAAACAGAGTGCTCAGGTTGGCCTGCTAGCTGTGATACACAAGAAAAAAAGGATAAGTTCTTTAGCGACTGTAAAATTAAAGACGATCTCGATTTAGAAGTTGAAAAGATTAGTCCGAATGAAGGCTTGCGGTTTATAGCTAAACTGCTGCTTAACAGCCTTTGGGGAAAACTTGGGCAGCGTCCAAACATGGCTCAGACTTTAATATGTACAGATTATAATCAATACCGCAATATTATTACAAATCCTAAACTTAAAATAACCGGCGAACTGATGGTCACCGACAATGTGCTTCTAGTTACTCATGAGTTTATCGATGATTCTAATGATAATCCGCGCAATACAAGCATTGCCATCGCGTCATTTGTAACAGCATATGCTCGTCTTTGCTTGTATGAAGAGTTAGAGAAGCTTGAGTACCACTGTCCAGGATCTGTTTGGTATTGCGACACAGACTCAATTCTATTTTGTGAGAAAGAAAACTCTACATACGAGCCACAACTTGGGGATTTCCTAGGAGAGTTTACCGATGAGGTTTGTTAGAAACAAATATAATAAGATTAAAGAAAGTAACATATGTTTAATTTTAGATTTTAAAAGATTATAAAGATCCACGCGCTTTTATAAGCTCTTTTGCATCATCCGGGCCTAAAAACTATGGGTATAAAGTTCGATTACCAGACGGATCAACGAAAACTACGATAAAAGTGAAAGGAATATGCCTGACAGACGAGACAGAGGAACAACTTAACTTTGATACGCTTTATGGTTTCGCAAAAGACTACGCCGAAGGTGAAAAGAGACAGATGAACGTCAATCAACAACAGTTTAGGTGTGACGCACATCATAATGTATATACGGCTGTTTTTGACAAAACGTATAGAGTTGTGTCAGAGAAACGAAGAGTGTTAGGAAATAGAACACTACCGTTCGGTTTTGTTGATGAATTGTAATTCTGTAAGTCTATATAAATGAACTTGTAATTAATTTATATTTTATTCTTAATAAAATATTATTGTTCTTATTTTGTGGCTTATTATTATGGATATTCACTTAAAACATGTTCAGTTTAAACATCCTTTTACTTGTATGGTATCAGGTCCTACAAGTAGCGGTAAGACATTCTTAGTTAGAGAAATTTTGAAATTTCACAAACAAGTTATTAATTTTAAAAATAATTTCGACGGTGTATTAAATGTACTTTGGGCCCACGGCCAAGAACAACAACTACATAGTATAGCCATTGATAATGTTCAGTGTTCATATGTAGAGGGATTACCAAGTGAGAATGAGATTTCAGAAATGGCTCCACACTTAATAATTGTAGACGACCTCATGACTGAGCTATGTTATAACAAAAAGTTGGCTAACTTATTTACTAAAGGTAGCCATCATAATAATGTTAGCGTTATTTTTATCTCGCAAAATGTTTTCCAACAAGGCTCACAAATGCGAACAATAAGTTTAAACTGTCATTATTTAATTCTAATGAAAAATTCACGTGATGCTGCACAGATTATGCGCTTAGCTTCCCAGATATATCCGACAAAAACCAAAGGTTTCATGGAGGCATACACTGATGCCACTGATAATGAGTTTGGCTATATAAGGATTGATCTGAAGCAAGACACCCCACAAAAATTTAGGCTACAGGCTAACATTTTTCCTGACACAAGTGGAAATTTTAGTCCTATTTGCTATATTCTAAAATAATAATGTCTAAAAACTTAAGAGGAGCTATAAATGTGCTACATTTTGCAGTAAATATTAAAAATAAAAGACTGCAAAAACAATTATTTACATATATGTCAACTATACCAAAGTATAGACTTGCTATTAGAGAAATAGCTTTAAATGTAATAAAAGGTAATATACATATTAGTCCTTCAATAAGAATAAAATTAAATAGATATAAAAGACAAATTCTTGGTTCGAATAAAACTTATAATAAAAAATATGTTGTTCAAAGTGGAGGTTGGTTACACTGGATTTTACCTATCGTTTCGTCCTTACTAAATATTGTGATTTAATGGAGTTTTGCAGAAAAGTTAAACTTAACCCTATTGATGGGATAACCTCAAAAACTTATGTGCCCAATCAAGATTTTTGTATAAATGAAGAAAATGCTAGTAATAATGTAAATAGTAAAACAAAACTATTGGTAAAGCAAACAAGAAAAATAAAATCGAAGCATAAAAAGATTAAATGGGACTATGTCTAATAAAAAGTTGAGGACAGTATTATCAAAAATATATTATGATACTAAACATCCGGGGTCACTGTCTAGTGCTAAAAATTTACACGAAGCTGTTATTAAAATTCTTCCTAAAACAACGTTTAATGATGTTAAAGACTGGCTTTCTAGTCAATTGACATATACATTGCATTATCCAACTCGAAATACCATTAAGAGAAATAGAATAGTTGTTAATAGAATAGATCAGCAATGGGAGGCGGATTTAGTAGATATGAAAGAGTTTTCAAGTAATAATGATAACTTTACTTATATTTTAACAATAATTGATGTTTTTTCAAAATATGCTCAGGTATTTGCTCTAAAACAAAAAACTAGTCAAGCTGTTGTAGCAGCTTTCAAAAATGCTTTCATCAAACGTAAATGCAGTTATTTGCGAACAGATAGAGGGAAGGAATTTTGTAATCAGGATTTTCAAAATTACTTAAAAAATGAAAACGTGCTTCATTTCACTAGCAAAAATGATGACATCAAATGTGCCGTTGTCGAACGTTTTAATAGAACATTAAAGTCAAGGATGTTTAAATACTTTACAGCTAAAGGAACAAGGCGTTATATAGACGAACTACAAAATTTTGCAGAAGCTTATAATAGGGCGAGTCATAGAACAATTAAAATGGCTCCTTTAGATGTAAATAAAAACAACGAAAATACTGTTTTTAAAAATATTTATGGTGTGGATAGCCTACAGGAATATTATATCAAAAACTATAAAAATAAACCTAAAAATATATTAGTAGGCGATACAGTAAGAAGAAAATATTCTAAAAAGCTACTTGACAAAAGCTATTATCCTAATTGGGAGGATAGAGTTTATACTATTGTGAAAACTATAAAAGGGAATCAAAAACCTACTTATCAAGTTCAAGACGAAAAACAAAATATTATTAAGCAACAGCTTTACCGTGAAGAAATACAAAAAGTTAAAGCTGACCTCTTTAGAATTGAAAAAGTTATAAAGAAAAGAAAAAGAAAAAGCAAAATAGAGTATTTCGTTAAGTGGTTAAATTATTCTGAGGAATTTAATTCGTGGGTAACGGATATTAAAATATCATGAATTCATATCAGTATATTTGTAAACCCCGCTTGATTCTTTTTTGTATTCAAGTCGCGCTCATTTTTGTAGTTGTTTGCACTAGTTTGGTAAATCTCACTTTTAACTATGGAAACAAAGATTTGTGGATTATGGTATTAACTAGTTCTCTTGGTTATATAATGCCTAACCCGAAACTGAAAATAGTGAACAAATTAAAAGAATCAAATAGTATAAAAGAGGTTGCTATCAAACAAGAAATTTTAAACATCGATAGTGATAAGTATGTTAGTTCTTAAACACTTTAAGCTTTTGTTTTTGGTTTTTGCTCTCGTTGTAATAACACACTCGACACTAAAGCCACATTTAAAACTTGGGTGTGTCACTTACTATAATTCCCATAACGATAGACTACTTTATGGAGACGATAACTACATCGTAAATCGTGAAACTATTAAATGGATTAAACCTACTTGGTATACAACTACCATACGTGTTATGCAATTACCTGAAGGCCAGTTTTCAAAACTAAAGTTTGATGCAGCACTA
>JAQIXJ010004384.1:0-10927 GCA_034700185.1 Phthiracarus laevigatus | reverse complement strand
TGGCACTATTTTGACTCAATTTTAGTCATTTTTGCCTGATTTTTGTGATCTAAAAAAAGTCTACAGACAGACACACAACACAGACAGACAGACATCCCAAATCCAATAGTTGACTTTTTCAAAGTGAGCTAAAAACCTAATAAACGGAAAAGAGAGCCAAACGTGAGTCACTGGTAACCACACGGGTCATACGCATCAACAGTTAATTACTTAATCATATCAAGAGCTATTGCCTAACGTTTAAAAATAACAAACGATGAAAATAATGCGTTTATCTACTGGAAAACGAGTCCAAATAATTAATTCCTATTTGTTTCATTGACTAAATTTAAATATATTAAAACTAATATTATATAAAGTTACTATATTAAGGATTTAATATTCGTTTGAGTGAATCGTTAAACTAAATGCTTTTTAAAGCTTTTGTAATTAAGTGAAAAGGAACAACTAATAGGATGTTTACGATCAGAACATCGAATGTTTTGTAATTTAAAAAAATTCATAAATAATCATATATTTTAATAACCGATCTTAACATTTAAATAATAGATGGATAGTTAAAATATAATTATACTTTGTTTACATAAATATCTTCGAAAAATATGTAAGGATTACAGTACTTAGTATTAACAAATCTTTGTCTTCTTGCGATAGACGAGTAAAAACCAAAAAATTATTCGTAAAACTTTTTCTATAAAATGATAAGAAAAATAACAATCCGATAAAATAAACGCATTTGAATTGTGCAAATTCTTCTGAAAGATTAAACACATTTATAAAATATGTTGAAGTTGCGAGTTTAACGCACGAAATATTAATTTGTCTGCTTCTGGACTGTTAACCTTATTGCTAAAGAAAAACAAAGTTTCAACATTCAAAGTTGTCTCATTCTAAACGGTTTTAAAACAATTATTAAGAATATACAAATTGCCTAAAACATAAAGATTGAAAAGCTAGAAACCTACTTAACAACACACAAACATACGCACACAATAAGCTTGACTTTTTACTCATAAAAGTTATCAAAAATTCAATTGATTTTTTAAAATGACGTATATATATATTCTTTCGCATTAAATGTAGTATTGTTTGTCGCGAAAACATGTTACAAAATAGTAACACTTTAACAAAAAACAAACTTATGTTTTCGAATTTAATTAAACAGAAAATGTCAACATTTGCTTGTTTTAAAACAAGAGATGATATTCGTTTGTGCACACGAAACAATTAAGAATACTTTCGCCTTAAGCTGTAACGTTTTTTTTGACAAGTTTATAGAAGTTTAGAATTATCCTAAAGGCGCCGCTATTTATTAAATATTTTTCTTCTTTAAGTTAAGTGATGAATCCATCTGTAAGTCAGCGGAATAAGAGTAATTCAATGCGCCTAAAGGTTAGTACAGCGAAAGGTTTTTATACATCTCTTAGAGATGTTCTAAACTACGTTCAAAAAACATAACAAATTATAATGTAAGCAAACAAAAGACTATTAGCGAGACTTTTTGCTTACGGATAAGAAAGCGATTTAACGCTCTGATGAATGAAATGATGAATATTTAATCGATGATTAATGATCGCGCGCTTAAACGTTAAACATTATTTTTGACGTGAAGAAACATAATGTTATTCTATGCGTCGATAGTTCCCGGAAACACGTTAAAGAGTTATAGATTTGTATTTTTAAAACAAACAAAAATTTAGCTTTCGCTTTCGTTTTAATATTTTATTTTTTTTATGACTGAAACTAATTTATTTCTAGCGCTTAAATTTACAAATTTTAATAATTAAACTAGTGTAAGGATCCCGCTTCGAGGAAATTAAAACATTTTTAGCTCTTTGATTCGCTCACAACAATAAGCAATAATCAATTTATTGCTATCATAGCTAGTTATTCACAAATGTCTAAAAGTTAAGAATTTTGCTTAACTCAACCTTAATTCATGAAAATTTTTTAACCTTAACTATGTCCTGCTAAAAACTTTCTTAACTTTAACTTCAACCGGTTAAGAAGAATTTAACTCGAGTTAAATCATTATTTGAACTCAAGAAAATTTTATGCTATTTATCAAATTATTTTTCATTTAAAATTTTCTTAATTCTTATTCAATTTTTCACTTAAGATATAGAATTATCACATTTTTATTAGAAAATAATTCTAAAGAAAAGATAAATGAATTTAATAGTTTTGTAGAACCATACCAACCACAAAAGTTAGACTAAAATGTAAAAATAAGTGATTTTGTATACATGTTTCACTTATGAATGCAATACTTGTGATACAATAAGTTTTTTTACTGTGAATAATAATTTATAAGTAAAATTCAATAAAATATATCTGATTTCGTGTTAACCGGTAAACTCGCAATTTTTTCTTAACCCTTTGAGTTAAAAATTCTTAACTTTAACATTAACTCACATCAAAATCTTTAACTTTTCCTCTTAACTTTAATCATTTAACCTGTTAAGTCAAAAGTTAACGGTTAAAATGAGCTTCTTTAATCTTGCCCGTACGATGTATTAAATCGTTAATATACTCGTTAAGTATTGTTTAATTGTTGATTATCACACTTTACTTTTTTGTTTAACACAAAAATGTTCCATAATGGTTAAAACTATATACATATTGTTTTTCTAATTGTTAAATGATTTTATACATTGTTAGTTAACGATCGTAAAATGAGATGGTTTAAATATTGTAGGAGAACGTGACGGGGAGGGAGAGAGAGAGAGAGAGAGAGAGAGATCATTCTTTTAGTATAATAAGGATTAATAAGTGACTGATAGAGTAATTGGACATTTTATCGAAACAATATTTTTCTTTTCTCATTTAAGAAAAATTTTCGTCATAAAAAATTGACTTTTACTGCACGTTATAAATGTATTAATAAACGAAATTTGTTTGAAATTTTTATTTTTTTGCTTCTAAAGGTAAAAGTTTAAAGCATATCACATCTATAATATTCCATAATTTATGAAATTTTACAGAGTATCGTTTATAAAATAGAACTATCGAAATCTCTTTTAATATTCAACGATGTGATCGATATAACCAAATATATATTGGATAGAAATGCATATTTAATTTTATTCGTGTCAATAGAAACGCGTTTCTAATTTTAACTGTGTCAATAAATTTTCTGTGCAAACACTGAAATGGAAATTGTGGAAAGTTAAAGCTAACTCAATATAGTGTACTTTACTTCACACTCGAGAGACCAAATCATACTTATAAGCTTTAATCATAAAAACTTGTATCATAAAACTCATTAAATACTGTATATACAAATTTATATACAAATTCACACACTAACCATAAAAAATGTATACTTTTGTAATATATAACATGCAACATTGTCAATTCCAGTAATGTAAGTTTATAAATATGGATAGATATGTTTTTGGGACTCTTTGTGGCTCAATTCTTAGTTAGACATTAATTTAGTCATGAAATGAATTAGAAAATTATATGCTTTTAACCTGATTTGTAGGTTTTAATAGCTAATGAATCGAATCGTTATTAATATATAAATTGCGTTTCAATCTAATAGATATTCAGGTTTATTTAAGCAGGTATAATACAAAATTAGCACATCCCATATCAGCCAATTCTTTAGAGAATTTTACTGTATGGAAAAGTTACACCTATGGCCGTACAGCTTAAACTCTTCATTTCATAAATCATAAATGTTGCCAATTCAATGAGTTTTAAAGTTATGATTCTATGGTAAATTTAAGATATGGAAATTATACATAAATCATAGCTACAGCGCAAAAATGTATTTTGTGAGTAAGTTATTAATTGATTTTTTTAAGCTGAACTTTTTTTTGTAAGCTCTATTTATCTAGTTAATTGATGAGAGAATTATTTTACTCAATACTGAAAGATATAATGTATAAGATATATTCACTGAAGTAAAAGAATTTTTTACAGTAAATCATGTTGTTTAATGAAAAAATGTTTAATCAATTATGATTGCATTAGCGAACAAACGCCTAGTTTTATAATGAACTACATTTGTAACTTTGGATAAAAGAAATTTTATAATGTTGTGAACGAAAATATAAATTAAATGATCTAATAAATTAGAAATATGATAAATTAATTAATCCCATTTTATGGCAATATATAATAAAAAATGAACAAACAAAAGTTTGGCCTTTATATTTAAACAAACCCATAACAATTGAATAAGCAAAAAAATTTCTATTCTAGATGACGAAGTTAACGATATCACAAAATATTTGGAATATAAATGCACTTTTAACTTTATTTGTGTCAATAAATTTTCATGGCAAGCACTGTTCAATATTTATAACTTTTGCAAAAAGAAAACTTTTAGACTGTATTTTTTCTGTGACTCTCTTATTGGCGTATCAGTTTTTAGCTCACTTTGTAAAAGTCAGCTATTGGATTTGCAATGTCTGTGTGTGTGTCTGTCTGTCTGGATGTATGTCTGGATATAGACTTTTTTAGATCACAAAAATCAGGCAAAAATGAACATAATTGGGTCAAAATTGGTCCAAAACTGAGTCAAAATGGGCTTAAATGTGGTCAAAAATGACTAAAAATTGGTCAAAACTGACACAAAATCGGTCAAAAAATGGTTAATATAGGGGCAAATATGAGTATATTTTGATGTCACGCGTCTTACTAATTATACTAAAACACGTTATGACACGCGTCTAATTGTATCTATAACACAATTTTGGATGTTACCTCGTCGACAAGTTAAACTAAGAATGAATAAAAATAACATTAACACTCACTGAAGTACTATTTATAACAATGTTTTAAAGCACATAAAAATTTTTATCGAAACAATAATAATTAAAATTTTTGTTTACTTAAAAATAGATATCAATAATGTAAGCCAACAATAGATTTAAAGTCAAAGTGAGCGCATTACTAATGTTCATTCTTGTTTTTAAATATGATTGCTTAATATATTGGTTTGAGAGCATATAAAAAAAATATTTTAGCATTTTGGAAGCATAATGTTTAAAAAAGTTCATTTGATTTTATTTATGTAGATATTAAGTCAAAATTCAATTTCGCATGACAGTAAATAGAAATAAATCAAAAAAGTAGTGGGAAATAAGTATCCTGTTATTCAAGATAATTTTTTAGCTCATATTCCCTGAGATAAGTCGTCCTTTTGGATTTTACAATATACACCCGTTCGCAGTTTTATATTAAAAACTAGAACGAACATTATAAAGATTTGTTATACACTTTGATTCAAATATGTTTTAAGTGATTTGTTATGAACATTAGTTTAGTTAATTAAAAATTATTTGCATACACTTTGCGACAAAAGAACGTATTATGTTGTAGCTTAACATTATTGAAAAAACAATGAGTAATGAAAAGTCAAAATGAATAAAAATAAAAAGTCTACAGACACACAGACAGACAGAAAGTCCACACACCGATATACGAAAATGTCAAATCCAATAGCTGACTTTTACAAAGTGAGCTAAATACATAAAACCTATTTCTTATAATAATAAAGGAGTTGGCATCATGTCATCATAGGCTTAAAGTCTAATAAATTTATAACCTAAGTATGAAAAATCTAAAAAATAAGCTTACAATGAATAGTTCGTTCTTGTTTATATAATACAAGTGAAAATCAAAACAAAATATGTGTTTTCTTAATAAATGCTAAAAATTATTAGGCATATGTAGATAGCTATTATAATTGAAAAATGTGATTAAATTGAGAAATTATTTTACTTATAAGTAATTTTTTAAACTAATGAATTTTATAGCGCTAATTCTATATAAAATGTTACTTATTTTTAACTTGCATTAAACTACATCTGGCAATAAAATGAAATATAAGAATTACCAAAAAAAGTTAATTACTTCGCACTGAATTTATAATCTTAAATAAATTATATTAAAATGAAAGCAGTTTTCAAATAAAATCAAAAATACATAATTTAAATATAACGAAAATTTTTTAGAACTCACGTTTTATGCGCAGAATTTTTATTTTCTATATACTACTTTATTTTATTAAATTTAAACATAGTTTCTGTTATAATAAGGACTATTGCTCGCCTTAACTTAATACTTAACATTAGAATACAGTGCATTATAAAAGCATTTGCATAAATAAAATGTTTATCTCTAATTATGCAAATGATTTTATGTGATCAAAAGTGATTCATTAAGTTTTAATGAATTATTAGGGCTTTGCAAATCATATATTATGCTTTGCCTGTTTAGAATAAAATAACATAAATTATAGTTTTTGCAATTCTAATATCTTGTTGTACAAGGTTTCAGACCGTGATTCGAATGGAATATAATTTATATAAATTGTTGATGTATAGATTTTCCATGAGTGAGCGCACGTCCACCGAGTAGCCCCTCATTTAACTCTATTTTTTGAGATGAGTTAATTGATGTCGACGGGAACTCTGAATTAATTTTTGACCAATAATGTGACCGCCACATCAAACCGTCTTTACTCTCATGTCAATCTTCAAGCTATATTCATTAATATGGGCGTTGAGAGGGCGAACGATTTGTAGGAGCACTTAAAATGCTAAAATACATATAAAATAAATATAAAATAAAATTTTAATTGAATTTTAAAAGAAAAAGATTAAAATTAATAAAGATAGATTATTGGATTCAGTAATTTCGTATGGAAACATTGTGGTAAACTATCGTATTTATTATTTAAACATAAATATATTTCAATTAGTTTTTAAACTTAATAAAAAAGCAAATAATTTAAATAATTTTCGATATTATAGCATCATTAAAGTCATCATCATACAAATTACTCATAGATTGTATTTAAAATAAAATTTTATTGAATTTTAAAAGAATTAGATTTAAAATAATAAAGATATAATATTGGATTAAGTAATTTCGTATGGAAACATTGTGGTAAACTATCGTATTTAATATTTAAACATAAGTAAATTTCAAATAGTTTTTGAACTTAATTTTAAAATCTGCACATAATTTTTTAACTTAATAATAGTTCAAATAATTTAATTAAATTGCGTTATGTTAGCAGAGTAAAAATCCTCAACTTAAAAATACATATGGATTATATTTGAAATAAAATATATTTGAAGTTTAAAAGAATAATCTTTAAATCAATAAAGATATTTAATAATTTAAAAAACAACCCGCGTGATTAGTAACTGATTAACCATGGAGCAGTGAGTCAGTTGTTAGTGCAGAGCAATAATAAGTTACTATGCATGAAAAGCAGGTAAGAAGAAGATGAGGAGTGAGAGTAGAAGTGGTTGGAGTTCCTGAGTATCCATTCAAATATTTAGACTATACGGTTTAAGCATATGGAGGGTTCATATGGTTACTAAAGCATTTATATTTTATAAATATAAGTGTATATCTCTAGGATCGAGAAAAACTTGCATACTTTTTCCGTTGACTATAATCAGAAAATATACAATAAAAATTTTCTCATAGGATAACTATTGTAATTTGTTTTAGCTTATTCGTTAAGTAACTGAACCTATATAATTCTTTCCTAAATTTTTTATCCCTATTGTTTTTGTTTTTTAAATAATTTAATTGTAGTGTAGCTTTAATCTAAAATAAAATAAACTTTACCATTAAAATCAAAAATATACCTTCAAAATCATATTTTCCATATAATTCTATAGGAAACATTCTCATAGGCCCAAATGGTCACCGTAACATAAAAATAATTTTACAATAAGTATATTTCCATTAGTTATGATATGATTAGACGTCAATTTCCATAGATCTTCATCAGAAATTATTCAAAAAAATGTTTTTCATAGGATAACATAATGAATTTCTTTTAGCTTAAGTAACTTAATGTATTTATTATTCGGCTTAATTTTTATGAATTTTAATTTTGTTTTTCTAACCAAATAGATTTTAAAGAAAATGTAAAATAAAAATAAAAAATAAAATTAAGCTATTAAAATAAAAACAAAACTTAAAAAGTAAATTATTCCTATAATACTAAAATAAAACTCACAAACATGTCAAATGGACATTGTAACTTTAATAGAGGCAAAATAAACTGGAAATAATTTTAGTTTAGTTTTTTTGAGGAAAATTAGCCTACATTTTTTATATATCTTCATCGGAGAATAAGGATATAATTTTTTTCATTGGCAAAATTAGGATTTTCTTAACACTGATTAAACAACTGCATCGGCTTAAAAGAGCTAATTTGGAGTGACCCAAAGTCTGCAAACCATATATATGCATATAAAAATGTGCTTAAAAATCGATAATAAGTTCAAGTTTACGGTTTGAATGAATATTGGAATAACAAATATACAATAATATTAGATTTACTAGAGCATTATCTAAAGATTCATCATAGATTCGTGCAGTACTAGTTCAAGGTCAATACGTTTGGATATTTCAAATCGTTAAATTTTTTTGAAGCGCCTTCATCATTTGTATGAAATGACTATAACAATGTTCCACTAAATTTACAATCCTTACTTAAGAAAACGAGGTTTGAAAAACTCTAAATATCTCCATGGTTAACATGTATAATTTTCTCAAAATAGTAAATTCTTTTGAAATTCAATGTCATGGATATTTTACTAAGGTTTAGTATTTATTTGTTCATTAAAAATATATTAATTAACGTATTAACTAATTATTGAATTTAATAATTAATGAATTTACTAATTATTAAATTAACTAATTTCAAACTTATTCATGTAAATTTTTAGCTCACTTTTTAAAAAAAGGCGAGCTTATGGATTTGCCCATGTCCGTCCGTCTGTCCGTACGTTAGCAGCTATAGAGTCTTGGAAAATTACTAAATATTACAGCTTAATATAAGGTAAAATAAGAAAGGATAGAAAAGCGCACATTATCTAATTGTACATTGTACATCGCATTGTAGATTGTTTAAAATTGAACAATATTCTAATAAAAAGTGAGCTCTCTATGAATGTGCCGTTCTTGTTTATAACTAATATTGCTCTTCTATTAAAGTTGTCAAAAATCAAATATAATGCACGCAATTTTTATTGCTTTGATTTTATTAATTATTTTATTGAAATTGTCTCAAAATTCGAGTTTGTTTTAACACAAATTTGTTTTTCTTAAAACTACTTGACAATTTCTCGGCTTAATAAAAAATAAAGAATACTAAATGGCATTACTTTAGCTGAAACTTGATTTTTACTCTTATTTATTTTTAAAGAATTAATGAAATTATTCGATAATAATTATTTTAAGTTTTCTAAGTCTATTTAATTTTTAAATAATTTTAATTTTAAATAATGAAAAACACTGATCCAAAAATAAAGTTTTAGAATAAAGGAATTTTCCATTGATTTTTTATGTAATTCCTTGTTATATAAAATAAATAAAATAATATAATGTAACAAGTACATGGAAAAATTAAATAATCAAATTTTTTTGCATAATTTTTTAAGATAGTAATTATGGAAATAAGTATTAAGATTAATAGCATGTTAATTTGTTTTTAGCTTTAACTGATTTAAAAAAACCAAATCTGAAGTTGATATAAATAATTTTTTTGTTTTTGCTTTTAAATATAATTAAAGCAGCTTTGTATTCAACCAAATTAATAAATTTAAACCAATTGACTTAAAAATGACATTTAACCTTTTAAAACTATAGCTACATGATAAATATTGCATTATCTTAAATTAATTTTTACTTTAAAAATAATAAGTTCACATTAAAAACATTTCTTGTACATTAACTATAAAATATAGTATTTTTAAATTAATTTAAAACAAACATTTATTTTAAAATTTTTCATTGTTATTTGATTTTACTGTAAAAATATTTTACTTTTTTAAAAAAGAACATTTATCATACGGCTTATTCATTAAAACATGGAAAGCAAATCTAATAAAATTTATTTATTAAGTATTTCTTGTAGCAATATCAGAAAACGATTGACACATAGTCGAAAAAACTAAAATTAGAATTTTTAAAATAGTGTAAACTTGCATTAAAAATAAAAAAAATTAACTAAATTTGATTTGCACTTAAACTACCCACTCACTAATTTTACTAAACTTTTATGCATAAGAATTTCATATAGTTTCAAAAAAATGCTTAATAGAATTTACGGATTTCTAAAATAAACCACAATTTTTCTAAAAAAAACTTTCGGTGATATTTTTTGTTTCAAAACTATAGAATATCAGTAAAAAATGGATTAATAATAATGTACACATTAAATAAAATTAAAATCTTAAATAAATATGCTTTTGTGATTAATTATAATAAAGTGGGCTATATTTCAGCAGAACACTTGTTCAAAAGTTTATAACTTAAATTTGAGATTAAAATGAGTATGCTTTATTTTTATAATTCAAATTAAAAATTTTCTAAGTTAAATTTATTCCAGTTGTTATTTCTTATACAAATGCATATAAAAATATATTTAAAAGACTGAACTTAAAAATGTGAAAAATTTTGATACAAATTATTTTTCAACTTGATTCCAGATATTAAAATATTCAAAACAGTTTTTGTTGATATTAATGATAACTTAGTGTCATTAAGTTAATATTAATTTTTGATTATGCTAGGACACAATTTTATCAATTTTGTTTTTAAATGCTTTTTTAATCATCAAAACACTACCATCCTTGTAATGATTAACAAAATAATTATTTAATGTTTCTAAAAATCATTAATTTTCTAATCAGAAATCATGAGAATGCTATAATAAGGATGTGTTATAAACAATTTAATTTTAGAAATAATCACACCAACGTTAAAATCTATTTGTACAAAGTTGATTGGCACAACAAGAACTATCAAAAATATTTATTTTATAAAATGTACATTTAAAATACTATTACTATTTTGTATTACAAAAAGTTAAATTTTTTAAACTTAAATGCAACATATTATATTCAAATGTAACAAAAACAATTTTAAAATTATTGGT
>JAQIXJ010004383.1:0-10932 GCA_034700185.1 Phthiracarus laevigatus | reverse complement strand
CGGACGGACGGACGGACGGACAGACATGGTCAAATCCATAACCTCGCTCTCTTTTCAAGAAAGTGAGCTAAAAATTTAGGATAATTTACGTGGATTTGTTTTTAAAATGTAACGGAACCATCAATTAAGTTGATTTCTATTAAGTCTTTTTAATTAATAAAGATTTTAATCGTGCAGTTTTTTATATAAAAATATACACTGTAAACATATTACACAGGATAGCAATGCGCATATGTTTTAAATGTTTTAAACTAACAGTATTTTTAGGGGAAAAATTAACCTAATAAATTATAACTGGAAGTAAATTAATTATTAATCTATCATAGTTTATTTCAATTTACGACCATATTAAAGCTTACGAGTTAGTTTTTGTGGTATTTATGACTATTATGCGTTAGAATGGATCAGAAATATAGTATTTTTACTTTTATAAAAGAGAAGAATTTGTTGAGCGGTTGCTTAGGATTCTGAAAAGATAACCCTAAGTCTACAGCGATAACACGTCAATAATTGCGAGTAAATATAACTTAGTCGTTAATTTACACAGTATATAAAGAAATAAAGAGTGCAAATATAATTTTGATAACACACTTTTATATTCAATGTTAATGAAATAAAAAAAATTAATATACAATAGCGATGAATAATTTAGTGAATAAGTGTTGTTTTTTAATAGTTTTAACAGTTATATGTAAAACACATGAACAAGAAAGTGAAAATAACAATAAAAATAGCGAAACTATTTCGTTGTTAGATAAGATTCTGTTTTTTTCCGAAAATATAAAGGAAAACTGTGGCGGAGAAGACGCATTGAAAAAAGTGATAGACTTTGGCGGATGTTCTGAAAAAGCGGCTAAACGATGGAATGTGGATGTGTTTAAGGGTGATTCTGTTTTAACTTTGAATATTTTTTTTGTAAATTAAATTAATGTGTAAATTAATTACGCTTAGATGTATTCCATTTACTTGGGGTTAACTAGAATTCTCAATGATTGCTATAATCTAATCTGAATCGTGTCATATAAAAGCTCTTAAAAATTACTTTCAATAAAGATTACACAATCATTAAAGAAATTTAATTCTGATCTAAGTATTTAACTTAGTGTTTGATATATAAAAGTATTACGTTATTTTTAATTTATTTAATCACACATTTTTTGTTAAAAATTATACATCGAAAATTTTAATTGTTTTTTTTAAAAATGATATAAGATTATCTACTTTTATTTCGTTTACAATTATAATTATTTGAATAATTATAATACAGGCGATGTTTTGAAACTTGAATCTGATTTTGGTGGAGAGCATCGACAAAGCTATTGTTGCGCGTATTGGGACACAATTAAGTGCTCTGCAAATCAATTAATGCCTGATTGCACGCCAGAAGGCGAACGATATCTAAAGGAAGATCATCCATTCAAAGAAGTGACTAATCAATATTGTACGGACTATTATTCCGGTTCTACTGAGTGCAGTGAGTCTGGAGTGTATCACAACAATTATATTTATTATACGTTAATGATTTGTTTGCTAATCACCGCTACTATTCATTATTATATCTCTTTTATATAAAACAAAATGAACTTAAATTTGAACAATAAAAAAGCTCACCACTTAGAAAAGTTAATTTACTGTAACAAATTGTTTAGCTAATTTTCGTTCAAACCTAAAGGAAGATAAATACAGTCTTTTAGTAAAACTCTATTCAGTATATTTAAAGAAATAACTGTTTACATATCATAATTAAAGCATTACAGACTATTTATTAAATTTATTAGCTAAGTGTATGTATAATCAATAAGTTACATATTAAAGATGGTTTGAATACTTAATAAAGTTGTGTGATGTTGGACTTATGGTAGTTGTCATTTTCAAACTCTAATCTACCATTCAGATTGAAGAGTATAATAAAATACAAATGAACCATAACTTATTGATTTCCAATAATCTAGAAAATAAATGAAAACTTTTTGATTTATTTGCTAGAAATATAATTCCAATTAATTAAATAAACTTACATAAATAATTAGAGTTTGAACGCTTATACTTAAAATTATGCACACGACGTTAATAGACAATATGACGATAACAAATGAATTTAATCGTAAACATAAACCATTTTCAAGCATTTTATCCTTTCTAAATTATATTTTTATCGCGTAAAAATAATTAAAACAGCAATTAAAACCCCAAAAAACACGACTACAAGGAAAATTATTATTGCGTATACCCAACGGGGTATTTCTGCCAATGTCTCTGACCAACTTCTGCGCATATTTTTAATGAATTAAACATGCAAAGTTTTTAACAAAATACTTATACTTATATTGACGCTAAATAAAGTTAAACGCAATAAATTGTTATAAACGGAATAGTTATTAATTTTTAGTTTTATCAAGCTATAAACTTTCATGAAGTGATCTGAATTAAATATAATAATAATCTCGAATCTATGCGAAAAACAAAAAAACTTAAGATAAAAGTGTGATGCAGTGAACTAAATATCTTAACACCTTATATTGTTGTATTGTTCTGTTCACCTAAGTTTTAGTTTTTATTATATACTATCAAAAAATTATATAAATTGTTATTATATTTTAAATCATTGTAACTATATTTTTAATTAAGCGTAATGTAAAAGTCTTTTTGCAGTTCACTTGGAAACGTATGTTGGCAATGCCACATTGTTTGTGTTTTATACTTGTACAATATTATGTGTTTACAGTCGTTTATGTGTTTGTATTAAGTAGGTGTCAAAGATTTACGTGAACATCGCCAAACCAAGAACCAGAGATTTGCTACTTTTCCACTACTTTACATAAAATTCTTTTAATTAAAACGTTATTTGTATATATAAAAATTTTAATTTAATTATTACTGTATCATTATAATAGCTTATAGATAATTATACCCATTTACCTTACATTTTTATTATATCTGCTATACTCAATTTATATAATCAGTAGATTTTCGTTAAATAAATGTAATTAAAATAATATATTTAGGCGACTCGCTTCCAAATACGTATGGCTTGATTTCGTGGTCTAACTTCTCCGCCGGAAGAAAGAAATCTAAGAAAATAATTGTTACCACTACCTCCGCCAGTATATATCCAATTACTCCATCCATTGACCGAAGTGTCGATATTTAGATTTTGCGCAACTAAAGCATCTTTTAAACTCTCTACGGTTACTATACGAGTGGTGTTTTCTTGTTGCAATTGACCAAACGGAGCTGCATTCCCGCCCACAACCCGGAAAAATGAACCCGCATATGAGCTACTAATCTCTTCCCAATTAACAGTTGGCCATAAAGTTTGAGGCTCAGTCTGATTTGGTAACTGAACATATATAAAACCAATCGGTACTTAAAAAGCAAAATAGTTTATCATTTAGAAACCAATAATTAAAATATTCTGATTTATATACCGGAATTGCTATTAGAATTCTTCACAAATTCTCGTATCTCTTGCCTGAAATCTGTAAATAAGTTCTGCATTCTGCTCAGCGACCAATTCTGGCGAAATTCGCATAAAACTAGATTTTTCTTTTTGCACGGCACTGTTGTCCATTTACCAACGTTACCCGAATTTCCCACACCAGTCTGCAGTTGTACGCAATCACTGCCAGTTACTTGCAAATTAACTCCGTCTTCCCAGTTAGTATAAATCCATTCGATGCCACTTTCCCAGTAAAAAGTCTGATTTTTAGATGCGTTTCTATGCGCTCCAACCCACACATTATCTACAGTTTCAAGATTTACAAAAACATAATTTTGTACAAAATTTTGCTCCTCTTTAGACTTAATCGATGCAAGTGTTGCGTTGCGTGTTCTGCATGACTCCACCGCTTCGTCGTGTGTCTGTGTGCCCAAACTGTCAAACAGTTTGAGACATTTCTCGTCTTTAAATGTCACCCAATCTCCGCAGATAGCGTCCTGAAGAGTTACTATTTAATAATAAAAATTTTATTAGGAAGACCAATTTAAAAAATTAAAAGTCAAGTTAACCTGAAATAATATTTGAATAAATTAATAAAGCTAACGCTAAGTTGAAATAGCTCTTCATTTTAGGCATACAAAAAGTAAACTAAACTGAACGCCTATTATTAAATTATTTGGTTAAAATAATAATTTAATCGAGATTTTGCGATAAAATATAACTGTTTTAAACAATAACATTTCATCGCGCATTAATCATAGAATAGAAAGATTTAATATGTAGTTGTACTGAACAATTCAAACTATACAGAAACTAAATGCACATTTTGTTAGGGATATCAATAAACATTTCTGATTTATTAGAAATATATAAATTTTATAATTTTGCTAAAAATTATCGTGAGTGGACAACAATTTTTGAAATACCAAGATAAACGGGTTGATGGCGACTATTTAAATGTTTTTAAACATATATTGCTTCGCTAAACTTGCGTATTGTTCATTCCAGTTAAATATAATTAATTCAAATAAACTAACATTCTGTAAACCTGATGACGAGTGAATTTATAAATAATATTTCTTAATTTTGCTAATCTTATGTGAGGCTTTTTTAACTAAACAGTCTACTCAATGTTTTACAAATTAGCAAATCAATAATTTTGATTTTTTCTTGATTGAAAGTGTTATTATCTTAAATAATTAGTTGAAAAGTTATAAAGATGTAAAATGGTATTGATTATGAAAAATAAGAGTTTGATTAAATTAGAAAAGACGTTACGATATATTATAAAACACTTAAAGTATACATGTACGTGTTAATGACCTATTTTTAATTTTCTAATAAAAAGATAATTTAATAACGCTATTATATTAAATTCACTTCTAATGATTGCATTAATATATTTAATGTCAGATTATATCGGAATGTATTACCACAATTAAACCATTACTTTGATAGAAATAAATTGCGTGAACGTTCCTCACAATTAATCTTAATTCAAATGTCTTCATCATCAATGCCATAAATAAAAATGATATCATTAACTCGCAAGTTTAAAAATATCTCGACTATTTTTAACATTAAAAGAAAGTTAAACGAATTGAGTATACCACGATAACTAATTAGTGTAAATAATGTTATATGTAAAAATAAAAATAGCATTTATCATTTGTTTTTACGCGTTATTTTTAATTGTTAATTATGATTCAAACTGTCATAAGAAGGTCATAAAATAAATAAAATAAATGCTTAATCAACAAATAATTCGAAATCGAGTTGAATAATTGAAGCAAAAATTTATTAAAATTAATTATTAAAAGTAATTTTGAATTTTTAATCCAATTTACTAATCAAATAAAACACTCAAAAATGTTTTCAATCAAATTTCCATTAATTATTTATGTCAACTGTTCCCTAATGCGTGAATTTGTGGAATAATATCACAACTATAAGAATCGATATTGACATGACATGACAACGTTTTTATATTTATATTTTATTTTTATCGCAACTATGGTGCTTTGACCAATTCGGATATTTCAAATATGCGTAATGTTTTGCCAAATTTGATAAAATTTTTTCTGTTATTTGATTTTGCACAATGTTCAGTCGAAACAATAGGGTTATTGTTTGTTACGCTCTATTATGTTGACGAATATAATTTTGTATTTCAATTATTACTCATTATTCTTATCACTGGTTGTTTGATAAATTCATATATAATTTCAATATATAAAGCCCCTTATGATATGCGCTGATGTAAGGTGTGGCCAAATGCTCCCAGTTTTCAATTGTCTTCGGACACTTCACTTTGGACATTTCGACTTTTAGAAAATTTTTTATTAGTTTAAAATTATAATTCCCGGCCATAAGTTTAGTGTACATCATTTGATTATTCTTCCTGTTTAACCTAAGAACAGATGGTCACCCTCTCTATATTCACGTTCATAAATAGTTAAAAATATAATAATGTAAAAAATTTTATTTAATATTTCATATACCTTAGAACATAGTTTATAGCTTAAAAATAGAAATTTTTTTAAGTATTTACTGTTTAATAACTCTTAACATTAAACCTTAACTCATAAATTTTTGATCTATGGGCCTAATGCTTCAAAATTCCAGAAAAATTAAAAATCTCACAATACTTTTTTAATAAGATTTCATAATAAATAATGTTGGGGTTTTTCTGTATTATTTAAATTAATGTTTTTTATTTTCAACAAATATAGTATTAATTTTTGTAAGTAATTAATTGTAAATGAGATCTTAGTCAAAATAAAAATTCTTTGTTTGTTTTTGGTTAAATAATCTTGGATTAAACTATATTTAAAAAGCTACTGATAGCAATATTGATATTGACCTCAATTTATAATACCATTTTAAAAATAACTTTATTTTAAAACATATAATTTACATGTAATCCTAAAGTAAGCTTAACTAAATCACGTTTGCACTAAAAACTATTATAAAAAAGTATAACGATAAAGTTTTAATTAATTTTTTTCTGTCACTTTCAATTATTACGATTGAAATAATTTTATAAAATAATTTTTCGCTTCTACAATAAGTGATAATTGAATGAGCAATAATAACTTCCTCAATGAGCGAGTTTTTCAATTTTTCCTTTTTTTGTTGTTTTCACGTTTATTGTTATTTTAATGCCATTACAGCCACGAGCAAAAAAGTTCGATACAAAGAAAGAATCAAATGAAAAACAAAATGATTCTAAAAAACTTGAAAACGTGTGAATAAATTTGTATATTAGAAAAAAGATTGTGCCATGTTGTGAGACAAAAATAATTTATATTTTTATTATTGTTTTATACCTAAGAAGGACATAAAAAATAATAATAGAAAGGTTGTAAACAACGTTATCAGATGTAATTTTAACTCTTAAACAAAAAATAATCTCTCATTAAACTTCAATAATTTATGAGAAGCAGCACTAAGAAAAATTTGTTTACTAAAATTGTGTTTGAAAGTATTTATTTATGATATTGAATTTTCTCTTTCGAAACATACACCCATTTCAATATATAACTGTACTTTTATATAGATATTTATCAATATTTTTAGAAAGTGAAGAAGTTATTAAATATATAATTTAATACACATCTTTTAGAGGATGGATAAATTCAAGTAAAATATAGTGTTGTATAGTATTCTTGGTATAGGAATAGGAGTAGAATAGGAATAGAATAGAAACAAAAAATTTTATAAAAGAATAGAATAGAAATTATTTTAAATTTAAAGAATAGAATAGGAATAGAATATAATTAGAAAAGTTGGTATTTAAACAACCCTAGTACAATTGTTTATTGTAAAATTGTAGTATTTAAATTGTTTTTTTTTAACTAAATAAGGTTTAAATAGAATATTTTAATTGATATGTATCAATTAAAAGGGTAAACAAGAACGGAACATTTATAGAGAGTTCAGTTTTTCCTACGTTAATGCATATGTTTGCTAAAAAATATTTTAGCTTTTCAAACAGATGATAGATAGAAAGATACTAAATCCATTTAATAATATAAAACTGCGGACACGCAGAGGGATTGACATGGTCAAAAGCTTAAACTCGAGTTTTGAGTAGAAAAGTGAGCTAAAAACATCATTTAAAGATAATAATTTGAAGATAAGTCTTGTCCAGTTAATTTTAGTTAATTTTCCCTTGCTAACCCGTCCAGTTCCGAAACTATTTTATTTTTATTACTATTAAAATTTTGCCTCAACTTTGAGCATATAGAAACCAATTTATTATTATAAAATATGAACAAGATATACCTAAGTTTATTCATAAGAAAGATTTCTTTGAGAATTTAATAAATAGATACTGTTCAATATAAGCTAATAAAATAGGTGTTATGACATAAAATGTTGATTAATCGAATGTTACCTAAAATTGTGCTCTTCTTAGATATTTACATATTATAATCCCTTCAGACAAATCCCAAAATTTTTTTTGTTATTATAGAGCCTTTTTTTAATATCAGGGTGTCCCAGACTGTGCCGGTCTGGGGGGAGGTATCCCAAAATTTTTTTTGTTATTATAGAGCCTTTTCTTAATATCAGGGTGTCCCAGACTGTGCCGGTCTGGGGGGAGGTTACTTTCGGACTTCAAAATTTTAGGGGGGGTCAAACTACTCGGATTTAAGCGACAATTTTTCTGCCATCGGACAAAAAAACATGAAAAAAAATTTTCCCCCATAGAGATGTCATTTCTCATTTTTTAGGTAGGGGGTAAACTTTTTGAGAAATCATGGGGGGGGGGTAACCCCCTCCAGATTCCCCTCTGGGACACCCTGGTTATGCCACATTGCTTTTTTAATTGAATTATTATATTTCACTCAAACAATCCTAATATTTAGAACTCTTCTATACTATTAGTTAACGAAGAAGTATCGAAACTTAAGTTAATAAATTTTTTAAGCAATCAATTAAAATATTTCTCGCAATATTCTAGCTTATTCTATCTACCATATAGCTTCGATAGATTTAAACAATAGCCAGTGTAATAAATTCATCCATAATACACATATGGTTGCGAAATAGCTTGAAATCCACATTTTAATAAAACAAGAACAACACATTCATAGAGAGCTCACTTTATCATACGGGAATGCATACCTATGTCTAATACTTAAATAATTGATTTTAAAGAATTCAAATTCAAATGTGCAAAAAGAATTGAACAACAGAATTTTAAGATGTGTAACCTAAGAAGTATTTTGCAAATTATTATGTTTTATAAAAAAAGTTTAATATAATATTTTCATTGATTACTCAATAAACACCAAACGAGGGAAAACTTTTATTCTATGGAATATATGGGGTTTTGCACAAAATTCTATTAAGTTAAATGAGCTGTGAAACAACAAATTTGTTCATCATGACTACTAAAACCTTTCGTTTGAGATATAAAAAGTAGCTCCGATAATCAACAAATTGTAGCAAAATAAAAATTTTATTTACGCTCAATAAGTTTTTCGAGACACTTTATTTTTTGTTTGTAAAATGTTACAAAAAAGCTAACTTTAATATGTTATCTGAGTATCTATTAAGTTTACTTCATTTCTTTTGAGCTTAACAAATATTGAAATTTGATATATTTTGGAGCTTAACAAAAATTGGTGGTAATATTTGTGGGTGTTTTACAATGTTTTAGATGAAAACGAAAGATTTTTAATGATTTATAAAATTATTTTTACAGCAAATTTTAATATGAGAAGAATGATTTAATAAATGTTTTTAGATTCAGCATTTACAATCATTGTTCTAAATTGTTCCCTGTATGAAATGTTTCAAATAACAAAACTAAAAGGAAAAAGAAAATATATACAATGTTTAGAGACAAATGATCCCATATATATATCTGTTCTGTTTAGTTTATTATAATTTAATAAATTGCAGAGTTAGCCTAGAGAACACAAAAAGCCTATAATAGTATCGAAAATATTAAACTAAATGACTGGTGAGGGCCCGACAAATCGTGGGCCCGTTCACTAGTCTAATAGCGATAACATTAATACTGCTTCCACTTAATTATCTCGATTTGCCAATGAATATGCTTAATTACAGTTTATAACCTGTATGACAACAGAAGGATTTTCTGGTCAGCATTTGTTAAGATCTTTCCTTACTTTTTTAGTTTTATTTTTATCTATTGACGCGACACTTTCACTGTGAAAAGTATATCCCAAGATATCAAAATTATCAAAGTTGCACATCAATGATAATCTTTCTAACATATCCAACTCAAACATTTACGCTTAAATCTTTATTGATTACAACAAAGAATTCGTTCAGCTATTCTATCAAAAGAGACAAAATTTGGATGCTTCCAAGTTAGTGTACTAAGAAATCAGTGGTTTTAAAAAACTGATTTATATACAACTTACATATAACATATAACTCGACATATAACATTACTAGGTTAACAGAAAAGATAAGATAAATCTTACTTTTCAAAAATTCAAACGTAGTTTAAATTCTCGAATCTGTAAAAGATTTCGCAATTTTTATCTTTTATGTTCCGAAGTTATTTCGGATATAAAGATATGTTTTTCTGATTTTAATTAAAAAGTTTAAATATCTTTTTTAAGGCACATTGATATTGTCAAAACACAATATTTGCGCAAATTCTTCTTCCGAATTTAAATTTTTTAGATTATTAAACTTTTCAAATGTTAACTCGAGCACATAGATTTGAACACATAGTCTGTCTCTTCGTGGGTTAATAAAATAGAACTAAATTTTGGATTAAAATAAAATCTTTAACTTAAGAATTCAATTCTATCATTTTAGTGTTGTATAGTATTCTAGATAAGTAGTTAAATAGTATTCTTGGTATTGGAATAGGAATAGAATAGAATTATAATTTAAAATATTTATATTGAACTTGCAATTCTTAATTTGTTGTTTATTATATAATAGTATTGGAAAAGGAATAAAATAGAAAATATTTAAAAATTTAGGAATAAAATAGAAATTTATTTTGATTTTAAAGAATAGAATATAATTAGAAAAGTTGGTATATAAACAATACTACATTTAAGCCAATAATATTCAGTTATAAATAATGTTAGCGATAGCATAGTAAACTGATTTATGTTTTAGTTATTCTTGTTTTATATATAGAACTCGATGTAATTGGTTAACAAAAATAGTCGAATCATCAAACAAATTCCCAGTTTACTGATGCATTAATAATTTAACTTTAATTCTACGAGTTCTGTTTTTATTAGAATGTACTCAAAAATAGAGTAATAGGAGTTTGTTAATTTACAAGCGTTTGTTTCAAATAAGAAATTACATCACAATATTACTAGTTATAATAATATTATGAGATCAGTAGTTTTATTACTATTGAGAAAAAAAGAAGAAAAAGACATAACTGTAATTTAAATTTGGTTGAATACCTTAATTTTTTTGTTGACCTGATTGTGGTCGCGTTGACAGTCAGGATTACCAGGTATTACGTGTCGGAGAAT
>JAQIXJ010004382.1:0-10933 GCA_034700185.1 Phthiracarus laevigatus | reverse complement strand
AGCGTCCTTCTTACCACAATTGAGACTCGGAGGAAGAGTTATGGATGAAGAGGTGTGGCGTTCAGTTCCTAGTGAATATGCATTGTTCTCACCTGGTACGTTCGACACAAATATATGTCTTAAGCTTAGATTTTACCATGATATCTCCCAACGAGCGTCCTTCTTACCACAATTGAGACTCGGAGGAAGAGTTATGGATGAAGAGGTGTGGCGTTCAGTTCCTAGTGAATGTGCATTGTTCTCACCTGGTACGTTCGACACAAATATATGTCTTAAGCTTAAATTTCACCACGATATCTCCCAACGAGCGTCCTTCTTACCACAATTGATACTCAGAGGAAGAGTTATGGATGAAGAGGTGTGGCGATCAGTTCTTAGAGAATGTGCATTGTTCTCACCTGGTACGTTCGACACAAATATATGTCTTAAGCTTAGATTTAACCACGATATCTCCCAACTAGCGTCTATTTTACCACAATTGAGACTTGTAAAAGGAGTCTCGGATGAAGAGTTATGGCGATCAGTTCTAGTTAACGTGCATTGTTCTCACCTGTTACATTCGACTTAAATATGTCTTAAGCTTGTCTTAATGTACATTGTTCTTAAGATAATTTAGGTCACAATTGCTAGTCTTAATCAAATATTTGGACTATGTTTTTCTAAAAACGTTATGTTAACCACTTTATTACTTTTTTACTTATCTTCACTGCGGACACACGGACGGACAGACGGACAGACGGACAGACGGACAGACGGACAGACGGACATGGTCAAATCCATAAGCTCTATTTTCTAGAAAGTGAGCTAAAAATAAAAACCCACCAAACAGACAGTCAGCATCCTTATTAAAACAGAAACGGATATGCCCAACTTTGACATTTCAAACTTAGCTAAAATTAGTTTTGTGTTCGCTTTTAAATATTAAGATTTATGAAATTCTGTCTAAAATAGTTAAAATTTGGGTATTAAGATTTTATTTTAATTGAGGTATATTATACGATAAAAATAGATAAATTGGATAATAGTTCGTCAAAAATATGATATAAATTAGGTAAAAACATCCAATATACTATTTAGAAAGTTCCATTTTTATATAATATTTTTGGTTTCACGTTTTTTTACATATTTGAATTTTATGCATAAATAATTGAAATAATTTAAAAAGCTAAAATTTACTAAAATAAATAAGTGATAAGTTAATTTAATTCAATACAATTTATTGCAAAAATTATCATTTATTGATTCGAAAGTTTATTGTTTCAATATAATTTCAATAAACTTTCGAATCAATAAATGATAATTTTTGCAATAAATTCTATTGAATTAAATTAACTAATCTTTTTAACATTTTCGTGTTAAATTTAAAATCGACAGATATAATAGTTTTTCACCATATATTTGATAAATAAACGCCTTTTTAACGTACTTTAAGTATTCATTTTGGTTCTAAAGTTTAATAGTAATTAATAAAAAGTGTATAATTAATATATTTATAAATCACGTTTATCGTTAGTATAAGTTTATTTTAAGCATCAATAATTTTAAGAATACAATGATCTTACCACGGTATCTTCAACAAATGTCAGTTTTACCACAGTGGCCACCTGGAAGAAGAGGTGTGGCGATCAGTTCCAAGTGAATGTGCATTGTTCAAAGTTTGGTTTTTGGTTACATTGGAAGGTTTTAAGCATAAGTTTTACCACGTTATCTTTAACAAACGTCAGTTTTACAACAGTTGTGACCTGGAAAAAGAGGTGTGGCGATCAGTTTCTAGTGAATGCGCATTGTTCTAAGTGTGATTTATGGTTACAATGGAAAGTCTTAAGCTTAATATTTCCTACGTTATCTTTCAACATACGTCAGTTTTACCACAGTTGACACCTGGAAAAAGAGGTGTGGCGATCAGTTCCTAGTGAATGTGCATTGTTCAAAGTGTGATTTGTGGATACAGTGGAAGGTTCTAAGCATTAAATTTACCACTTTATCTTTCAACAAACGTCAATTTTACCACAGTGGACACATGGAAAAAAAGGTGTGGCGATCAGTTCCTAGTGAATGTGCATTGTTCAAAGTGTGATTTTTGGTTTCAATGGAGGGTCTTAAGCAAAAATTTTACCACAAAAACTTTCAACAAACGTCAGTTTTACCACAATGGACACCAGGAAAAGAGGTGTGGCGATTAGTTCCTAGTGAATGTGCATTGTTTCAAGTGTGATTTATTGTTACATTGTAAGATTTTAAGCATAAATTTCTTATGTGCAAGTGTGCCGGTATTTAGCTCACTTTGAAATATATTGGATTTGCAAAGTCAGTCTATCGATATGTAGACAGTAGTAAAGGGAGTTCTCACACCACAGCATGTTAACGGGCTGTGGTGTGAGTACTCCCAAATCAAAATTTTATAAAATGTTTTGATTGGCTTAACAAAAATAAACCCATCCTTCATACCTTAACCCCACCCCTTTTAACCTAGCAGTCACACTTTTAGGCGACTAGTATTTTAAGGCATTGCATCAATTAATTTAAAATATGTCTAACGTAACACTAGTCCTCAACTAAATTAAATTAAATTTAATTTAATTTAACTATAATAAAATTAACTAAATTAAACTAATCTAGGCATTGGGATCAAAGCTACAATTTCAGTTTTTTTATTGTTTATCTGTAAAGACATACGTTGTGTTTTGTTCTGTTTCCCAAACAGTCGTTGCAGTCAGTACGTTAACTTAGCGCGCAAAAGGCAAGGTTCCAGTGACTCTAATGAGTTCCATACTTATACTCATGAGTATGTGCCGCTTTAATGGTTAGATATACCAGACTGTACACTAAGATCTACTGAGATGGTAGTGGCTGGGATGCGGTGGATAACAAACATTAACTAAATAACTTAAAATTAAGAGATAAGAGGTTTAAAGTGATTTAAAACGTTTTACTAACGATTTCCTTTATAAATATTAATTCCAAGAATTAGGTGATTTGCGCTGCAATTCAATGCTTTGCGGTGCGATTTAGTGCAATGCACTGAGTTTTAGGGACTAACTCTGGGTTTTTACGATTTATACTAGCTTCGTCCAAATAACTTCCTTAAAGTTAATTGGTTAAAGTCTAAAAAGGGGAGGAAACAGAAAAGGTAAGTAAATCTATAAAAGCAAGCGCTTGTAGTTTTTTCTCTCATTATTGTTTTATCAGTTGTAAAACAAAGTTCTGTTTTAAAGCAATTTATTACAATTCGCATTAATCCTTGTAGAATAAATAATTAAAGCACTTAATAAATAACAAGTGTGTGTATCATTAAAGTTTTATAAAGAGTTTTTAATTTAATTTTTTATATTATTGTTTCAATTAGTGCTAAATCAAAACAAGTAAAATGGCTCAACAAACCAACAAAGGCAAAGAGCACAACTCTCAAGAATACGCCGACATGCTTAACGATGGTAATGATCACTATATATTACAAGCTATAAATAATTATGAAGCAGCGCTAAACGATAGTAATGACGAATTTGACGAAATGATCAACGATGATAACGACGAATATTTAATACAAGTAATTAATAAATATGATGAAAAGAACAAGGTTGGTAACGCCGTGAACTTAATAGAGCCAACAAACGATAATGTTCAAACAGGAGGCATGTCAAATGATTGGTCAAATGTGTCAGTTAACTGGCCAGATGATGAGTACATTGACACTGTATTAACTAAAAACAAAAATGAATTGGAAATAATCAAAAATGCCGCGTTATTTGAAGCTGCTTTAAAAAGTGAAGTAATTTCTGAAATGAAAAATTTGAATCGTTCAAAACATACACTCGTATACAATGTTTCACACAATATTAAAGATTATCTCCCAAATATGCATCAATGTGGAGATGCTTTTGATAATCTATATGAGAAAATGTTGTTTCACGTGCTTAAACGGCCAGATTAAAAAGAAAAAGATGTTTACACTGTTCATTTAAATGAATTAGGGGATTTAGATCAGCGTGTTTTTATTGGTTCTTCCACTATCGGAGCAATAGATAAACAAGCGTTTATGAATCGAATATTCAAGTTATGCCAATCGAAAACTGAATTTTTATTGGAGGGGAAGTTTGAGCTGCAAATTAATGTTATAAAACACATAGAAGGGTCTGGGAAAAGAAATATTAAAGGCAAAGCTCCTATTCAGATGGATCAAAGAAAAAAAATGAAATCACTAATAAAGATAAACAACAAAGATAATTCATGTGGCTATAGAGCTATTTATGTTGGAAGGCAGTTTTATAACTTGGATATTAAAAACAAAGGGGCAAATCATAACTATGAATGGCAGAAAGTAATTGCAAGCAAGTTCCCAAAATACCAAACAGAAGAAACTAGAAAGATGTGTTTAGAAGCCGGAGTTGATTTCAATAAACCTATGGGGGCTGAAGAACGGCTAAAACTTCAAGATTATTTAGCACCACGTTATCAACTTATTATAATTGATGGATCAAATCCGAAAAATAGGATTTTTCATAAGATGGAATACGATTCGGCTCCTTTTACAATATATGTAGATTATAGTGAAAACCATTACAGCTTTTTAAAGAGTATGACTGCATATTTGAATACGGGATACTACTGTGGACCTTGTAACTTTGGTTATAACAATAAACTGCATCATAGATGTCAGAAGTCTTGTCAGCAGTGTTACTCAAATCCTCAATGTGATAAATCATTTTTATTAATAGACTGCAACATTTGCAATAGAACTTTATATGGAAATGAATGTTTTGCTAATCACGTCACTAACATAATTTGTAATGCAAAGAAAAAGTGTCTGATTTGTGAAGCTGAATTCAGAGAACAAGAAAAACATGTTTGCGATCAACATTATTGTACAAATTGTTACGAGAAATATACAATTATTCCACATCGTTGCATGTTAAAACCACTTAACTTGAAGGAACTTGTAGATGAAGATGCTAAAACCAAGTTTATTGTCACCTATGATGTTGAATGTTCTCAAGTTCAAGAAAGTGAAAATAAACTTAAACACATGCCGAACCTTTTAATAGCTGAAGTAAATTGCGATTTATGTTTCGATGTTAATAATAAAAGAAAATGCAATAACCTAATCAATGATCAACAAAATACATGTAAAATGTGTGGCGTTGGTTATATAGAATTTTTTGGAACTGATTGCGTTGAGAGATTTGGCAACTTTTTATATAACGATTTAGCAAAACGTGCAGAAAGAAAAAAAGCAAAAGTATTTGTTTTAGCTCATAATGCTAAAGGTTATGATGCTTATTTTGTTTTAAGAGATCTCTACAAGCGAAAATTCGAAGTCGTTGAGGCTACAACAACAGGTTTAAAAGTTTTAAAAATTGATGTTGGAAATATTAGGTTTTTAGACAGTCTAAGAATTTTTATGCAGCCTTTGTCATCCCTTCCTTATTTATTCGGGTTTGATAACTTAATGGTTAAAGGCCACTTTCCGCATTTATTCAATAAAACAGAAAAACAAAACTATGTTGGTGAAATACCTGCTATACAATACTTTGCATGTGAAAACATGAAACCAAAACAAGCTTCCGAAGTTCAACTTTGGCATAAAGAAAAAATAGTCTAATTATATATTCAACTTTAAAGAAGAACTCGTAAAATACTGCGCCAATGATGTACGCCTTTTAACTATTGAATTTATGCTCTATCGCAGTTTTTATAAAGGCATAACAGGACTAGACCCTATAACTAGAAACTTCACGTTAGCTTCTATTGGAATGGAGTTTTTTCGTGCTAAAATTCTGCCTAAAGACTCTATTGGAATTACCCCTATTGATGGTTACGCTACGGCAAGAACAAAATCCGTTATGGCCGACGTATGGCTTGACTATGAACAGAAAGAAATAATGAAAAAAATAATAAGAGAGTACCCGTTTGCGAATGGCAAATACTATGCCGACGGTTACATTCCTGATGAAAAGCTTGTGTTTGAGTTTTTTGGATGCCATTGGCATGGATGTCCAGACTGTCACAAATTTAACAGAGATGCACCAATTCAGTTTATTGGGGAATTAAAAACATACAACGAAGTATACCGGAAAACACAAGAAAAACTTGAATACTATCGTCGTAGGCATCTTAAGGTTGTAAGCATATGGGAATGTGAAATGGTCAAAAAGAAATTTAATGAAACGAAGTTTAAATCATACTATACTCAACGATATGCACATTATATGTCTATCAAGAAGCACAAAAATGTAGATATAAGGGAATCTTTTTCGGCGGCAGAACGAATAACATTATATTCAACCATCAGTGTAAGGAGGATGAGGAGATCAAGTACTATGACTTTACAAGTCTGTATCATTTTATACTTGTAGCTTATGATTATCCCTTAGGGCACCCAGAGCATATTACCGAAAACTTTGTGCCAATAGAAAACTATTTCGGTTTTGTTAAATGTAAAATTTTACCGCCAGAAAAATTTCATATTCCTGTTTTACCACAAAGATTTGACAAAAAACTTATGTTTCCGCTTTGTGGTAAGTGCTTTTGAACAAAATCAGGAAAAATGTAACCATACAAATAACGAAAGAGCGATTGTTAGTACTTGGACGACAATCGAGCTTCAAAAAGCACTTGAACTGGGTTACAATGTCGAAAAATATATGAAGTTTTGCATTATAAAACAAAATCTAAAGACATTTTTCGAAAATATATTCAGACGTGGTACAAAATTAAAACTGAAGCTTCTGGTTGGCCAAAATGGTGCAAAACTGATACTGAAAAGAACGAATATTTAAAAAAATTTGAAGAAAAAGAAAAATTTGAATTAGATCCTAATAATATAAAGGAAAATGCGGGTCTTCGATATATAGCAAAGTTAATGCTTAATAGTTTATGGGGAAAACTAGCCCAAAGACCTAATTTATCAAAAACCGAACTTGTTAGTGAATATTCGAAGTACTGGGATCTTTTAACTGACCCTAAGAAAATAGTGACAGGGGAAATAGAAGTATCTGAAGATTCACTTTTAATAAACTGGATATGGAAAGAAGATTCGATGGAAAGCCACAACAACACAAATATTGCTGTCGCATCGTTTGTAACCGCTTACGCTAGAAGAGAACTTTATAATGAAATTGAAAAAATTGAAAACAGTTATCCAGGAAGAACTTTTTATATGGATACCGACTCTATCATATTTTTATCAAAAAATAGTTGGTATAACCCTAAACTTGGAGATTTTCTGGGTCAAATGACCGATGAAGTTTGGGGAGAATACAAAAATGAAGGGGCAAAAATGACGTCATTTACCTCTTGTGGCCCTAAAAACTATGGTTATCTTGTTAAACTTTCTGATGGAACAGTTAAAACTAAAATAAAAACAAAAGGAATAAAACTGTCAGAAGCCGCATGCAAAGAAATAAACTTTGATATAATGACAGAATTTTCAAAAGCATATACTGAAAATAATCCACTTTCAAAGAAGATTCCACAACAACAATTTAGAGCTGATAAACGTCATAATTTTTTTACAGTTAACATGGAAAAGGAATATAAAGTTGTTTCCACAAAAAGGAGAAAAATAGGAAATAACACAGTTCCTTATGGAACTAAAGAATAGACAAACATTGTGAGCAAATGATGTGCACTGATGCTCAATTCTAAAGCAAATGATGGTAACTGATGCTTACTACGGGAGACCGGGCCTCGTGAGCTGCTGGTGACTGTAGTCTTATGGCACATGATGAAAACTGATGCCACTTTAGGGAGACCGGGCCTCGTGAGCTGCTGGTGACTGGAAGTAAATGGAACTAACTCCTCGCCATTTCTCATGGGAAGAATAGAGGGCATTGGCAGGGCCTAAGGGGCAGTTCCTTAGGCGCTCAAAAGTGAAAATCTATAAATAGTCTTTAAACAAAAGAATATTTATAAAAATGGAATATGATATTAAGCATAATCAATTTAAACATCCATTTATTTGTATGGTTTCAGGACCTACTAGTAGTGGAAAAACTGTTTTGGTTAGAGAAATTCTAGCTAAATACAAAACATTGCTTTATCCAAGAATGGAAAACTTAAGAGTAATGTGGGCTTACGGTCAGTTTTAGGATTTATACAATAAAGAAATAGAAAATATTTCTTGTATTTATAACGAAGGTTTACCCAACGAAAATGAAATCAGATTAAGTGAAGTTAATTTAGTTGTTGTCGATGATTTAATGACACAACTTAGTAAAAATAAAAATTTAACAAGTTTATTCACAAAAGGAAGTCATCATATGAAAATAAACGTAATTTTTATAATTCAAAACTTATTTCATCAGCGAAGTCAAATGAGGACAATAAGTTTGAACTGTCACTACACAATTATTATGAAAAATCCAAGAGATAAAAGACAAATATTATGTTTGGCTAATCAAATTTACCCTGGTAAAATAAAAGGATTTTTAGAAGCTTTTGATTCTGCTACATCTGGAGAATATGGATATTTATTAATAGATCTTACTCAAACAACTCCAGATATATTAAGATTAAGATCTGATTTTATAGATAGAAAATCTATAAATAGAGATTATTTATCGTTGGTTTATTTTCCAAAATGAGTGATAATTTTATGAATTGTATTCACAACTTATCAACCTTAAATACACTGTCACCAAAACTTAAAAAATCCGCTCTAAGCCAACTTGCATGTAATGATTGTTACTTTAAGGCTATAAAAGAAATAGCTAATAATATTATTGCAAAGAACATTAAACCGGAAAATACTAGAAAAATCAAATCAAATTGGAAAAACATTGTTGAAATATCTGGGATAAATAAAGAGAAGAAAAGACCAAAATACATAAAGAAAAAATTGATTATTCAAAGCGGCGGTTGGCTTTGGTCAATTATTCCAATTTTTATAAGTTTACTTACAACATTAAATGATGTCTAATTACAAAACGATGAAGTTAGTACCAATTGAATTCAATGCTGAATTGATTGAAAGTAAAAGTGAAAGTAAAATTGAAAGTAAAAGTAAAAGTAAAAGTGAAAGTAAAACTGAAAGTAAAAGTGAAAGTAAAAGTGAAAATAAAAGTGAAAGTAAAAGTAAAAGTGAAAGTGAAAGTGAAAGTAATAGTAAAAGTAAAAGTAAAAGTAAAAGTGTAAGTGAAAATCATAACATTAGAAATAAAAACAAAATAGTAAAATTAGAAAAACGTGAAATCACAAAAAAATCGAAGACAACTCAATTATATGCACCAAGACCTCGTATGATAAAAGATCTTTTTAATACGGTTAAGTGGGAACAGGCATCAGACTCAGAATAATGTCATTTGAGAAAGAACTCTCGAAAATATATTATGATTCTTCAAATAGCGCCTCATTTGGAAGCTTAAAATCACTTTTTAAAGCAGCAAAAGAAAAGATTCCAGAGATTACAGAAGAAAAAGTAAAAAATTGGCTTAAAGGAGAACTAACATACACATTGAAATTTTCCAGCAAGAAAAAAGTTTAAACGAAACAAAATTGTAGTAAATCATATTAATGAACAATGGGAAGCAGATTTGGTTGATTTAAAAGAAATATCGAAGCACAACAATAGCTACAAATATATTCTAACAGTAATAAATTTCACTTGAAATAATTAAACCCCCACTAATTAAATTTTAATTATCGTAATTAAAAAACACTAACACTAAACTAATCAAATAAAATATAGATAATGAACCTCAATTGAGGTCAAGGCGTATACCAGCCCTCTACTATTTGCGCTCTACTCAAGTTTATTATAAATGTTTTTTAATTAGTTTCAAAACACAATTGTTAGGTATAAGCTTTTATTTTAACTTTTATTTAAACTTTTTTACAACAATAGTTCCGGTATATTATATAACAAACAAATAAAATTTATTTTAACAATTGATTTCTTAAAGTATTTGTTATTCTTCGCAGCGCTAACTTAACTAAAACTAATAAAATTTATTATTTACAACATTTGTGTCGGTATTCTATATAACGTCTGAAGAAGCCGCTGCTGGCTTCTAATTCTGTCCAACTGTTGAGAACAGTTACAAGCAATTGAGAAAAATGTTAAAAGCTTTAAAGTTTCATTTGAGTGCCAACTTCTTACTCAAACGCTCGCATTGGACACCAAAAAAGATTACAGTTTGACTTTTGACAGTTTTACAATTCATGGCTAAAAAGTATAAATAAACAATACAGACAATCATAAAATTACAGACAAACTATGATTTTAGAAAGTATTTTGTATTTGATCATTTATTTGTAGTTTCTGTGACAAATTTTATTCCAAATTAATCTTAAATAAAAGTCATCTTTTATTTAAATGATAAATATCACTTTTTCTATATAAATTTATTAGAAAATATTTGACTGATTATAAACTTTTTTTAAGAAATTTCTTTGAATTTTCAAATGCATTTTCTCAATTGAATTATTTTCTTAGTTTTATCGTGTTAAGCACATTAATTATAAATCATAAACTCTTAGCTAAATTGTTTCAAAGCAAGATTCAATTATTGATATGAAAATAGAAAAACCGATGCCTATAAACCCGAAATAAAAAAACCCCTTTTAATCGATTAATATCTAAAATCACTGCCGAATATTTGTCCATCCATTTGTATTTAGTATCTTCGCCATGATTGTCATCGATTGAGTTATGTAACCAATAATCGTAAATTCCTGTTTCCTTTAATGACGAAATTCTATTAAACAAAACAAATTCAATTTTGTTTTTTAATCGACATATTAGTAGGGCGATGAAAATCGTTAGAAAAAAGGGTACAAAATCGTTTTTTAATCGTTTAATAAAAAGGCTTAAACTCGTTTGATAAATCGTTTGAAAATTTTTTAATTTAAGTTATAAAATTAGTTTTAATGAACAATTGTGTAAAATACTTTATGTTATCTTAACTAAATGTTCTTCTATTGTCTCTTAATAATG
>JAQIXJ010004381.1:0-10936 GCA_034700185.1 Phthiracarus laevigatus | reverse complement strand
AAAAATTTTAATAATAGAAGTTTTGACAATAATAGAAAATTATCAAAATATGTTGTGCTCGCTATTTTGCTATTCGCGGTTATTTCGGTCGCGGCGTTTGTCGTTTGCTGTAATGTCGTTCCCAGTTTTGTCTTTCGCGGTATTGTAGTCGCGTATATGTCGTCGTACCACATATATCCGTTAGCTTTATTGAAAATATTATTCGAATAGAGCTCGTCTTCTAGTCTGTGAAATCTGGCATACTTTTCCCATTAATCATATTTTTATATTTAAATCAATTAAAATTCTAACTTTAGCCGCCTAAATACACCTCTAATGCCATACGGACAGAAGGACATTAGATAGGATCAAATCCATAAGCATTCAATTCGTCGAAAGTAAGCTAATAAATACCATACATGAAATTACTATTAATTCCACAGTACAAATACCGTCACGTCTGCAATGAGTTTTTACAAAATATTTGTGACATTATGCACCAATTTTATCAGTTACACATAGTTTTTGGCATAGAAGTCATTAGAAAGCGATGTAATTGTTGGTATGGTCAGGAATAGTAAGTTCACGTTTGAATAAAACATTGCGATGAGATACGTAATAATGAAGACCACAGCTAGTTTACGGTTTTCGAAATTAACAACAAAAAATATTTTTATTTAACAGATAAAATCATGTACAATATTTATTTTCAATTTTTTGTAAAATTTAAGGTAAAGTCAAGTACATATAGTGTTTTGATAATAAATATTAACTAGAAATACAGTGATAATAATAATTAATAATAATAATTCAATTTTTTCATATAATTCATTATTCAGAGAAACTCCCAAAACTCTTAATAGCACTTTCGAAACATCATGCCAAAAATTTAAAGTTTAAAATTTCCTTTTGTTAATAATAATAAATATTATTGACAATCAAACCAAAAAAAAGTTTAATTGTTTACTAAGATGTTTTCATTAACTATTAATCGCGAATTTTTTTCTAGCTATAATTTTGCGAAAACTATAGAAGAATTTAATTTATTGAAAGTTACAAAGTTTCGATTATAATTTGGAGTAAATAAAGATATAAACAAATATTCGATAAAAATTTCAATCAATAAAATTACTAATAACAGAAAATAAAAAAAATAATTTCATTTACCAGCTTTAATAGCAATAAATTTCTTAATATATAGGGATGAAAAATTGCTTAATAGTTTTTGCAGCTATCAAAAAACGAAACTGAGAAGAGAAAACTTTTCTAATACGATTAATAGCTTAAAATTTGGAATGAAATAAATAATAATCATCCATAAATCATAAAAACGGAATGCATTTTTTTGCGTAAAGTGTACTCTCACTCGAAATCGAATCACTTATAATATTATGGCTGCAATACGAACTATCGTTTTATATTATTGATTAAAAGAGTTTTATATTAAATTATTCTCGTTTTAGCTGTAGCAGTAAAATGATTAACAAAATTGGCTAATAGAGTGCGATAGTGTCTGCGCGCCCAATCGACACAACATCCACCTGGTTATCGGGGGATAATGCGGAAAGAGTACACACACGCCCATTAATTAATTTATTATGTGAATAAAATTTCATTTTTTCGTAATAAGAACACTATAGTAATTTTTATACTAAAGAATCTGTCGTAAACGGCTCTTTAGTGTGGCTTTTTTTAATAGTACCATGATATTTATCTATGTATAGATTTTTTAGACAAATGGATTATAGTAGTAGTACGTAGTAGTTAATTATTGCTAATTTTTGTTTAAATTTTATAAACGCGATAAAATAAATTAAAAAATAAAAACGAAAACAAACGAGAATAATAGTAATTTGTTTTCAAGCGATTATTGTAATTTAAAAATTGTGGAAAAATTAGCAGAGACTTGTTGGGTATATTGTATATGTATAAATCTCGCGCTAAATTATAGCAATATAGAAACGAAAAAATAGAAAATTGTAGCTAAAATTTTTAACTTTTAGCGATTAGAGAAGGAGAAAAAATCAAAACAGAATAAAATAATTAACCTCTTAAAAACTTAATTTTTTTATAAGTTGCAGTAGAATTAATTGTTTGATAACAGTGGGTTTACTAAACAATAAAAGTTTTTCGAATCAAACACACACGTCGCCTCTTGAAACGTAAACAACCACTGATGTGATGATAATTCACTTTTAAAAATCACTTCACTTGTTTAGACATTTTTATATTTATAATAATAATAGTTTTGTTTTGTTAATAATGACTTTGTCGTTTTATTTGTGTGTATGCGTTTTATTTTCACCGGTTTTTCTTAACTGTTTGCGGTGCCCGACTCTTTTCTGGTCTTATATCCTCTGAACGTTGCTTGAATTTTCGTGGCCGCTTTCTCCACGTCCGGATCGTTCAGATCGATCTGGTCCTGCAAAATGAAAAACAAAATTTAAAAAATAATCAGTGCGGTGTCATCGCGATTATCATTTTTGTTCGCAGAAATTATTGCAACCTTAAAGGAAAACAAAGAGAAAGGAAAAATAATAAGAAAATAACGAAAAAATCACGAGAATATAATAAAGTAAAATAATAAATTGTTTTGTTCGCACAGAATATTTCTCTGTACTAGAAATAACAAGAGTAAAGAAAAACAAAAAAAACAATACCGAAAAAAAGTAATAATAAAGTAATAAATAAGTTACGCAATAATCTCTCTTTTTTATTATTATTATTATTATTTTATCGTCAATTATTATTAGTTTATATCTATATTGATTACGATTTCATCCGAAATAGCGGCCGACTTTTTAGGGCTTCCTTCGTCGCTACTACTGTTTTCCGATTTCTGCTTCTTATACTCCTTGCGAACTTTATATCCTTTAAATCCTGCCTGTATTGTTGTAGCCGCTTTGTTTACGTCCTGCTCTTTACGATCGATTGTGCTCTACGGAGAGTACAACAGACAATCACCCAATTGTGTGTGTATGTATGTGTATGTTCGTGTGTGTATGTGTTGCCATACACAGCGAGATAGAGAGGCAGAGAATAAAAAAAAGAGAAACGAATAAAAGACAAGTTTTCGTTAAACTAGTGATGTGTAACATCAAGTATATATTTATTATAATTAAACAACACGAAACGAAAAACGAGTAGATTTTTTTTCTCGTTATTATTATCGGTTCTGTTATATGGAAAAAAAATTCCCTTAAAAGTAATTACTGTTCTCCGCGTAAATAACAATTACCAATAAAATAAGAGCACCCGTCATTGTGCGCGTATGGAAATGAAATATCGCATATTTAATGAAATCTATATCGCAATTCTATCGCAGAATTCTAGCGGTGAGTGTATGTATGTGTGCGATAAAATGTCTGTTTGAATTGGAATCCATTCCGCTTGCGCGCGTACATATATATTTCTCTCTCTCTCTTCTTCTCTCTCTCTCTCTCTATCTCTCTCATTCTTTGTCGTGCGTACGCGTAACGGCGAGAGAGAATCGTAGGGAATAAAAATAAAATGAAAACGAAAATAAAAATAAACTAAAATAAATTACCCCATTGTTTATCTCTTTTATTACAACTAAAAAGTATTTTATTTTTTGTCTGTTTGATGTTTCGCTTTTAACTCATCAATAATGTATAGCGGAGAGCGAGTATGCGAAAATTGAAATTTTGTATGTCACTGCACGCGTGTTTCGTTTTACTTTTATTTCCAGATTATATCGGTCTTATATTGTATTTTTAGGCGAACTAATTTACTTTCTAATTAATTAAAAATTAATTATGTGTTTGTTTGAACGTTATTTACATAAATTTTTTTTGATTATAAAAAATTTCGGCGTATTGATTAAATTTTTTATTACATGGATATAAATTTTGCTCTTTAGCGTTATAGAGTGTGCGAGTGTGTGTGCGCTTTTACAAAATAATAAATTTGATTTTTATTGATTATTTTAGTTTTTTAATATATAAATTCTTTTTTTCCACCATAAAAATAGGTTAACAATTTTTAGTAGTTATCTGTTCCCTCTCTCTCTATCGCTCTCGCGTTTTATTACAAAGTATAGCGTAAAATACAAAAGTTTAAATCAAACAAAAAAAATAATAAAAAAATTGAACAGCAAAAAAGTAAGAGCGCAATTTTAGAGATATAGAGATTTTATTTAGTTTTTTTCGTCACATAGATTTCGTGACATTTATCCTTAATTTTTCGAGAGTCTGATTTTTGCCCAAACAAAATGAAAATGTTTCATAGATTCTCTATTCCGATATTATGCGATAGTTGGTGAACTGAATACAAAAAATATATGGTCTTTAATCAAATAAAAATAAATTCACTACATCTGGAATAATTCTAGAATTATTTGCACAAATTTGCTCATTGATAAGCCATGAATTACAATGGAAAGCTCACGTTCCATTAATGGCCCGAACAATAAATTTTATTTATTATTTTATCAATAGTTTTCGATCAATAGTTAACGTTTTTCAAATATTAAAAAATCGATAAAAAATAATTAAAATCAAAAATTGAAGCGCAGAGCAACTTTTAGCTCAGATCTCAATGCTAGCTGAAGAGCTTCATTATTTTTAAAAATCGTTTTGTTAGAAAAATGTTTAGCACCGACATATCACGCAAAAATACACACACAATATATACACATAATCTTATATAATTTCACTTAATATTCCATACTATGCGGTAATAAAATATCGTTAACCAACAACAAATAAAATCAAAATAAAAAAATATATGAAAAATTAAATTTCTCGCAAACCTCGTCTTCTTTCATAATTCTCTGTTTTCGTAGGTCTTTTCTCGTTTGATAGCCACGAAATCCGGACTGAATTTTAATCGCCGCTTCCTCCGCAAATGGATCTCCGGCAGCAGCAAACTCGTGTATCACGTTTGTGTCGCTAGATTTATTACTGTCTAACAAATAATATGATACATATATATAATAAGAATCCAACCAAAAAAATATATATATAATAATAAAAATAAAAAATAGCACTGTAGCAATGGATAAATCAATTTGATGTATACCGGGGGTATCTCTCGCTCTTTCTCTCTCTCTCTCTTTCTCTCTCCACCACTCTCTCACACTGATAATAATAAATGAACACAGGAATAAAGTCTATCTCTAGTTAGTTAGTTGCCTACGAAACACATGCACACACACACATACATACATACATAACCTAAAAAAACTGGAGAGCATTTAGAGCTTTTGCCGTTTCGCAGTGGTAATGTTCCTTATTGTCAATCAATAATCAGTGCCCTCTTGAAAGCCGTAATGAAGTTATCATTTAGCGGAGAAACGGAAGAATTAAGGCTTTATTTTCTGCTTCGATATATTTTCTCTCGCGCTCCGCACTCCCAATTAAAAATCGTCGAAAATGATAGAGAGGGGAATGAAAATTTTGCGCGTTTAACCCGTTTTACTAGTCACTACTATTTTGGGAATCCATTTTCTAAAAAAACTACTTTTCTCAATTAAATTTTTATTATTTTTTTAAGCGAAAGCTCTGATTTTTTTCGCAAACAATAATGGCTATTAAGCCTCATATAAATATAATTAAGTCATTATTGCCACTTATTTTCTATATATAATACCCATTAATTCAATTTCGTTATTGTATTATTATTGTAATATTTTTCCCATTTATGCGTAAAAGTAGTGCTAAATTGTATAATTCTTACTCATTTTTCTATGGAATAACGAAACGCAAAAAATAAATAAATAAATGAATGAATTACAATGCAGTTAATTAATATAAATTATTAGTCATAATGATTATTCAAAATATGCCAACACAACCAAACATGGTTATATTATATACTTTATTTAGCTGTATAAATACTATTAGCAAATCGGTGTAAACAGCGCACAGCACCTGTACTTTATTTTAATTTTTAGAAATTAAATAAAAACCTTGATTAGTCTCGAATCACACGATATTCTATAACGGAAAAAATGCGTCCGTTATATGAGCGTTTTTGTGTACACGTTTAGCTCATTAGTAAAACACGAAAAATTTAATTCGTACGAGAATAGGTTAGACGAAACTATTGCTTAAAATAATACGCCTAATTTTTTTTGAAATATCAATTTAATTTCCGGATATAAAATGTTGGCTAAAATAAAATTTACTTAAGCTATTATTTTCATTGTGTGAGATTAAAAACACGCACAATGAAAATATTTTCGTACGTTAGGATTAAAACATGGGTTGTTTTAAGAGTTTTACAATCGTTAACTCAAAATTAATTAATTTATGACTGGCTCTCGTCGTAAAATGGAATTAATAAGAGATGAAGGCTAATCAAATAGCTAAAGGCTACATTCGTTCGTCGTTAATACATTCGTTCGATGCTGTTATCGAGCCTACATTATTATCCTTTAAGTAAAACTACGCATCGCACAATAAAATTAGGTAGAAATAAAACACAACGAATAAAAAATTCCCCAACAATGCCCCTAAATTAATGAGGAGTGCAAAAAAATTCATTTCACAACTGAGAGTATATATACAATGTTTGCCCAAAGAAATCAAAACCAAAATAATTCTTAGATTTGTCTTACCTTTCTATCGCAATTTATATGGCAATTATAAATCACATAATAAAACCTTCGCGTAGTGTACGATTATTGTATTTTTTTCGCTATAAAAACATCAATCCATACAACAAAACATATCACTGTACTCTTATAATAATTTTTTTTATTTTAGACTTTCAAGCAGAATATTCTTCTCTCCTTTAGTCAATAAATATTATGCTTGAGAGGGGAGTATAGAGTGAGAGAGGCAAACATCTTTCTCTCTCTCTCGCAGCTCACTTTTGTTACGCATGCTCGGGTTTATTACATATAAAATAAGTATATAGATATATATATATATTGAAAACGTCAGCGGAATGTACAGTAAAAATCGATTATACTGTATAGCGAGCGAGAGGGAATAAAAGCGGTAAGATAAAACTGTATCAATACCTTTGGATGGTATAAGAAAATGCCTCATTTTAGTAAAGATATTTTTTGACGTATAATGACGTAATTAAATTATTATTAATTACTCTATAAAGCGACGCGTTTCCTAATTGTTTTTATTGCTCAAAATTATGGCAATAAATTATCATTATTATCATTATTTTTTTCGCAGAATTATGGCGATATCTTTAAAGAATATTTTTTGTTTTTCTAGATGATTGATACACGCATTAACTTGGAAAAAATATATTTAAATGGGTTACCTTTTTAGAGTAATTTTTCAAATAGAGAAACCATTAAATAAAAAATGGTGCGGCATATCAATATCAAGTTTAATATCTGCAAAATTCAAATGCCCCGATATTGAAGGAAATATTTAAATGATTACATAAAAATCTTTAGTTTTTTTTGGTAAAATTCATCGGAAACTTGGGGTTTAACAATGGCAACGCCTTTTTTACTTGGAATTTCATTTTCAAGAACATGGGAAATTTAAAGAATTGATATCCTAATATTTTTAAAAATAATATAATCCTATCAATATATTCCCGATTCCAAATTCAATACGAATTCACACCCTATCGAGTGTTTATTCATTTATTATGCCATCATATTATGCAAGTTTTCGTCTGCGTATATAATTTGTTAGCATTAATTTGGGCCATATAAAATTGATTCTACTGTACATCGAAATGACGCTTTCGCTATATGTTATCACAAAACGCGTTACACCCTCTTTTAATGTAGTGAAGCTCGGGCTATATTCTGTGATTCTCTGTCGTTTTTTCCCAATAAAACACGAGCACAAATGAAACATTTTGACATTTTCCAGCGCAACATAAAAGGCTTATTAAATTAAACATGACAGCAACTTTGAGCGGTACATACCTTCTGTACCTGGCCTTATATCTGTTATATCGTTTAGTTCGCCGTTAAGATGATTGCTCTCTCCATTAATTTTTATAGTAGAATCTTCTCCGTTCGATACATGATTCTGCTTCTGCTGCTGCTGTTGTTGTTGTTGCTGTGGTTTGATATTTGACACTTTGTTAGCGTCAGCGGTGCTCGAAGTACAGCCCATATTTTTTCCAAAACTTTTCGTTTCTTTTTTTTCGAACAACGATTATAAATCTTTTATGGGTTTCCAATGAAAAACTAATAGTTAATTATAAGTCAATATAATTTTATCGATAGCTGGTTGGCGTTAATAAATGCGTTGGCGCTAATAATAAATACAATGTTTATCGCGCGAACAACTTTTTTTTATTTTTTGGCGTAAACAATTTTGCGTAATAAATATTTATATCAAATTTCGTTAGTTTTTCGTAGAAATAAAAAATCGGAAAAAGGGCGAACGAATAAAAAACAACGTTGCGCTGAATAACAAATAGCCACACGAAACCGCTTATTAATACTACTTAATATACCTAATCGTCTTCGTTTTAATAAATTGTGTTATGAATATATAAATGCCAGAGTGTTTTTCGCCGCTTCAGTTTTCTCTGTATGTATGTGTGTATGTGCCGTACTCTTTGCCTGTTTAATATTGTGTGGCGTTTTAATCAATAGCGGGGTATAGTTAGAGACTATACAACATTTAAATGCGATACATAACAATATGAAAGCCAGTTAATATCATACGTACGTACAACTACACTATAGCACGCGATATACTTACTTAAGATTTTTTTAAACAAACGGGCGATCAATAATCGGTACGGTTCTGTTGTTGATATAGTTCTGACGAGAGTGGAGATAGGCGTAACGGCCAGACTCTAGTCTATATGTCTATATGTCTGCATATTTGTTCGTAATATACTGTACAGTTATATGTGGGTATTGGGTAATGCACGTTATATTTACAAAGTGCGTTTGTATTAATATCTGGACATTAAACTTCCTGATAAGTATCTCTGAAACGCGTCACTGTCCATTTAAGTCAATAGTAAATATGGATTTTTTTCGTTTGATGGCTATGTTATTAATGCTTTTGTGTGGCGTTATTGTTATTTGAGTGTGTTCTGTGTGTATGTATGTTAACGTTTTGGAATGATGAGTACATTCACATCGCTTTAATGTCGATTCTGTGTTCGCCGATAATAAACTGTTTTATTGTTTGTTATTGTTTGTTGTTATTTAGTGTTATATGTCGGCATTAATGGCCATTTTGGGAGAAAAATCATTGCGTTATTAGAATAATATATTTTGTTATGTATGTATAATGCATTACACGCCAACAAAAAAAATGAACGAAATGAACGCTTTATCGAATTTGATATTTCTTTTCGTTTCTGTTTGTTAGCGCTGTGTTAGCGAGAAACATATATATATAAACTTTGAAGAATTCAATTTAACTTGAAATAGAGTGTAATAAATTTTCTCCAAAAATTTTAATTTTAAATATTTTTTTGCCGACATTACGAGCAAAGTTAGAAACTTTTGGAGCGTAAACTTGTGCAGAATCCAACAACAAAAAAATGATGTTAGAGAGCGATGTCGAATCAAAAAACTAGTCAACAAAATTTTGTCTGACAGATCAAACGTAATTTGAAATTCAAAAAAATAAATAAAAATAAATTTTTAACCATAAAATGTTTATTTAGTTATACAATATTATATTTTTCAATGTTTTTTCCTTTACGAAAGTTCCGACCAACAATAAAAACAATACTTACAGAATAATCAAAATCAGAATATTTGGGAAAACTGTGAAAACTCTAAAACGAAAAAAAAACCAAACTCAGCTAAAACTAATAAATCGATGTTATCGAAAAAAATCTTTAGTTGTATGTGCAAAAATCTCTGGCACATCAAAACATGCGATAATAGAGAGGAAAATCTAATCAATTCAAATGACCCTAAAACAATAATAGCAGCCAATAAATGAATAATTTTGTCACATTAGTTAGCGATATAGCATATGGTTATATGCGGTGGTTATAGTTTTGAACAATAACGCGTTTTAATAAGTTAGCTATACTGTAGTTAACCAGTGTCACCATATTATTTGTCATCATCCGTATAGCGTAAGCTCATTTTTCCTTTTGTTTTTTCATTATTTTTTTCATTGCTCGGATGAGCGAGCAATTCTTACTGATGACAATACGGCTGATGTGATAAGCTGTTAAACGAGAAAAATAAATAAAAAAGTCGGGCGTTTTTTTTGCTAACTCCGCTTTAAAAATGATAAATATTTAGTTTATAAGCACATTTTAAAAGCAATTAAGTTATTAAATTCGGTCTTTAAACGCCGCTTTTTTCCTAATAACGCGATTAACGCTAATAATAGCGTTACGTTTAAATAACTATTTATTGTGTTTTATTGTTAAAGTTTGAAAGTTCAGTAACGGAACGAAGACTCATATTACTTTATTAGGTTTTACAGTAATTTCCAAAACTTTAAAATATCTAGATTGATATTTTCCCATTGGACTAGAAAAATATAAAAAAATAAAAATACATTTAATTAAGAAACAAAGAAGAATTAACGGTAATTAATTCTTTACAGTTATCCAATAAAACTAAACTATAGCGTACGTCTCTTTCTTTTTGTTCGTTTATTGACTTATTAGTTTTGATTACACTTTTACTAATGCCCGGATAATGGCCCTTCTAATGTAGTACATAACCGAAATGAGCATCGATAAATTTTAATTAAATTTGAACCATCCAAAGTTACACATTGTTTTGGGTATAGACTGGGAATAGAACATGAATGAAACTGACCAGATAAGGCATTATTTATTGGACGAGCATTTTTTATTTCAATTGTTGGGCTTAATTTATAATACATTAATTTTTATAACTTTACAACGATAAAAGCTACTAAAAGATTTGCGAATTCCAATTAGAAACGAGCTTACATGGTTCGAAAATTCCAAAATATAAATTCATGGAGATTGAGTTTAAACCCGGTACCATAAAAAATATAGATTTCTCATTCACCTGGTTATTTGCAATTGTGGTCAAATG
>JAQIXJ010004380.1:0-10937 GCA_034700185.1 Phthiracarus laevigatus | reverse complement strand
TCGGTGACACCCCCCATCGGTGACACCCCCCATCTGTGACACCCCCCATCGGTGATCCCCCCCATCGGTGACACCCCCCATCGGTGACACCCCCATAATTGACATCCCCATCATTGACACCCCCATCATTGAAACCCCCATCATTGACACCCCATCATTGACACCCCCATCATTGACATCCCCATCATTGACACCCCCAACATTGACACCCCCATTATTGACACCCCCTATTAGTTTCACTCTCATCCACCTTTAGTACCCCCCTTCAAAACCCCCCGATCCGTTATAATTTCTATTTTTCTCAACCTCCTTTAGTCCACCTCATATATTTCTTATCAATAATAATTCTTATACACCAAAAGCAACATCTCCATATCAGTCGGGACCATCCATAAGTCCTATCTCATAAGACACAATCACTATTAGCCACATTTATCATCACTCCCATCTCGTATCACTACCCCCCACATAAGTCTTACACTACCCACGTTACCATTTAACAACATCAACAATTAGTCCCTTTCACACTTCACTCGCTTACTTCTTCAGTCGACCTGCGAAACTGTTAACACAAATAACTCATCTCATATTACATACAGTAAAACTAAGCTCATGCCCTGCCTATTTCAACATCGTTATTAGATGTTTTGAATAACAAAATTTCTATAAAAGCAATGACTATTCTTCGATATTTTTACAAAAAAAAAACTATTATTTGTTTTTTAATAAAGTTACTATAAGCTATTAAATTTATAAATGAAAGTTTATTAGTTTAATTTACAATTATCTTCTAAAAAATCTATATAAAGATGAATTGTTTCGACTTATGTTTCACGCATCCTAGTCGATGGCTTGTTTATGGACCCAGCGGATCTGGTAAATCGTCGTTTATACACAAATTAATTTTAAATTCTAAAGAAATGTTTGGATTTTACTTTGACACAATATTATATTGTTCTGGTCAAGGATTTCCAAACTTTAATAAAGTAAACAAAGTTAAAGTTGTAAAGTGCAATTCAATTAATGAAAGTTATGTTGAATGTTTAAAGGAAAAAGAAAAAAATTTAATAATTATTGATGATTTCATGAACATTGCTGCCAACGACATATTAATAAGCGATTTGTTTACTAAAAAGTCTCATCATAAAAATATAACTGTGATATTTTTAGTCCAGAACCTATTTCCAAAGTCTAAGTATATGAGAGATATTTCAATATGTTCAACCTATATTGTTTTGATGAAAAACCCTAGAGAAATATTTCAAATTAAACTACTGTCTCAACAAATTGACGGCGAAAAAAGCAATTTCATTTTAGACTCATATAAAGATGCAACAAGGAACAAACCGTTCAGTTATTTGTTGCTTGATCTAGGACAAACGACACCGGAATATTTAAAAGTAAGATGTAATGTACTTTCAAATGAACTCCCAAAACTATTTTATTTAAATCAAGATGAAACTAATTTTAAAATGTCAAAAAGAACTTGAACATTTAAGTACTATAAAGACATCAAAGTTGAAAAAAAAGTTCATTAGTAAAGTTAAAAACTGTGTTATAAAAGCTATTGCTGAAATATCCCACAATTGTTTAATTGGAAATGTGCCAGTTACTTCATGTGACTTTCATAAGTTAAAATACTATAAAAATATTTTACGTAAACTGTCTCATAAAAAAATAAGCATTGCTTCGAAAAGAAAACTAATAACACAAAAAGGAGGTTTTTTGAACATTTTAATTCCAGCTGCATTAGGAGTTTTATCAGCTTTCCTCAAAAAAGTGATTAAAATATGAGCAAATTTAAAAAAATGAAACTTGTTCCATACAACGAGAATGATCAACAAAAACAACTGAATGAAATTTTAAATATTCTGAAACTAACAACAACTCCATACTTAAAAAAAAGCTTCAACATTAGATTTTGAAATGCAAAAAGTTTTAAACACACACGTTGACGATCGGCAAAAAGTGAAGTTGTATTCTAACGCTTTAGTTAAATTTTTGAAAGCGAAGGAAAAGTACGATGATATAAGTAATTTACCAGTTCAACAAATAGTAACATCAAATGTTTTGAAACCTACAAAAATTCCAATAATTAAAAATAAAAAAAAACGGGGTGTAAAATTAGTAATAAGAAAGAAAAAACCACTCCAACAAAAAGTTAAAAAAGAAAGCTTTGATTTATCAGAATCAGAAGGTAATTCTCACAGTGAAGACTATATAACTAGTAAACAGCAAGATACACCAAAGTCCGTTTTTGATTTTTCTTCATCAACTAAACCTGTTAAAAAAGTTCCTAATTTGATAGAGGAAGAAAAACGTAAAAAATTTGATGAATAGAAAAACTAACACAAGAATCATTCAACCCTTTCAAAACTTTGTCAAAAATAGAACGTTCACCTTTAAAACGAACTACAAGAGAATCAATACCAAGGCAAGCTAAATCTACTGCGATAGGTAAAATAAAAGATATAAATGAATATGAAAAATCCGATTGGGAAGAATTATAATAACAATAAGTTATTGTCTAAGTTATATTTCAACATTAAACATCCATCTAGTTATAAAGGAGTCCAAGCACTATATTTTGAATCTAAAAAACAAAATCCAAATATAACATTAAACTGTGTAAAAAATTGGCTTTTAACTCAGGACACATACACATTACATCACTATAAAAAAACAAACTTCAAAAGAAATCTAACTGTCTCGAAACACATCGATGATAATTGGCAAATTGATTTAGTCCAAATTGGAAATCCTATTGAGAATAATGGTTATAAGTACTTATTGATGGTTATCGATGTTTTGTCTAAGTTTGGATGGAGCGAACCCTTATTTAGCAAAAAACCTAAAGAAGTTAAAATTCCATTTAATAAGATTTTACTAAAAAGTTGTAGAAAACCTAAAACACTAACATCTGATGCTGGCACCGAATTTAATAACACTTTGTTTAAAAGTTTTCTCGCAGTTAAAAAAATTAAACGTTTTATAGCAAGAAACACAGAGGTAAAAGCTTCGGTTGTTGAAAGATGGAATCGAACTATAAAGGAATTATTATACAAGTATATGTTTTATAACAAAACTAAGACATTTATAAACATTTTAAAAGATGTAGTTGCAAGTTATAATTCCACAGTTCATTCCCGTACAAAATTTAAACCAATCGATGTTAATAAACAAATCGAGGATAAAGTGTTTATGAATCTTTATAACGTTCATGCTACTACAAAACAATCATTGTTAAAAATAGGTGTTAAAGTTAGAGTTCAAAGAATTAAAAAACAGTTTGAAAAAGGATATACACCAAACTGGTCACAGGAAATATTTGTTGTTACAAAAGTGTTAAATACATCCCCTTCAAACACATTTATTATTTCTGATTTGAGTGGAGAAATCTTACTTGGGTCATTTTATGCAGAAGAGTTATTAAAAGTTTTAAATGGATAAAAATAATGAAGTTAATGACACATTTTTCATAATTATAAAATCGGATAATAGCATTCATTATCATCCAAACAATAAAGCTTCTAATTTTACTGTTCAATATGAAAAACCGATTGAATTTATAAAAAAAATGGAAGTTGGTTTGGTCGAAGTAACTTTACCTCAGAAGTTTAAGTTTATTAATGTTCAAAAATCTACTATTTATTTTATTATCAATGGAATAAAAAAATATATTTTATTTAGTATAGAAATTGAAGAAAGCTCTATCTCAAACGATGTAGAATTTTACGACTTAATAAACTCTAAGTTGTCAATTATTACTGAAGATAATATCAAATTATGGGTGAAAAACCTTTTTATGGGTAAAAATAGTAGAAATCAAGATATTATTTATTCAAAAATTGTGATACCCAAAATTAAATTTATAAACAGTAAATTTCATATAAGAAACGGATTAGTAAGAATCGATCTACAAGATATGTTTAATAAGTTGTGGGGTGGTTATACTTTTAATGCTTATTATGAATTTGATGATACCCTAAACAAAATTATTAATTTTCCATCATTTGACTCTTTTAAAGTAAAAAGGAGTTCAATTAAAGAGTTGGAACTTAAGAACATTTCAAACTTTTTAATTGGACTGGATATTGTTAAAAATTCACATCATGGAGGCTCTAAAGAAAAGGTTTTAAGAATTATTAATAAGTCAAATATTATATTAAATAACACAATATTATTTAACCCTATTCTATTTGTCCCGTTGTGTAAACTTAATTTTGAATCAATCTCAGTCTCAATAAAAGACGATTATAATAACTATATAAACTTTGAAGATCAAGAAACCTGTTTAGTTCTTTTGTTTCGTCCACTTGAGCATATTTAAAGTTATATCGAATTTTTATTAAACATATTGAACTTAACAGAAAAATGGAAGTAAGTTTATTCCAATTAACAATCCCAAAGATTTGGAACGTTCCTGACTTAACTTTTTCACTGATTGTAAAAGAAAATGGAAATGAACATGTTTTAATGGAAAAATACTACAGACAAAACTATGTTTCAAGTGAAGAAACACTAAACTATGATTTAAATAAGTTATGTCAAATAACGAATTCTGAGACACAAAATTTACTGACTAGTTATCAGGAACTTAAAAAAAGAAAAAATATAAAATATACCGAGTTTCAAGAACCTAAAATTTATTTTTATAATACTACATTTTATTACACTATATCAAATGCTCGCTTTGATGGAACAAAGAATGATGACATAGAAATGAAAAACAGACTTTTAGAAATTTACTGGAAAATAGACAACTACTTAATATCAAGACTTGGATACAACACAGTTTTGAAAAGTGTAACTCTAAATACTGAAGAAATTAAGGTTGAAGCTGCAACAAAAGAAAAAAACGGTTTTATTTCAAGTTTGAATCATATATGTGTTTGCACCGATATTATTGAAACCTCATTATTAGGCAACGAGAAGGTCAATTTGCTTCGTATCATATCAAAACAATTACTGGATTTAAATAATAATTCAATTAATTTTAACCCGTTAATTTTTGTACCAGTTAGAAAAAACTTAATTGAATCAATATACATCTGTCTAATCGATGATAAAAAAAACATAATTAAATTAGTCAAAGGACAAACTACTGTAGTACTTCTTTTTCGACCTATTGAACATATATAAGTCTTTAATTTTTAAAAATGCATCATTTGTTCTCCCTTTCTTTTACTTTGTAAGTTGAACAATATGTTAAAATATAAAAAATGTAATAACTTTTGCGATTATGAAAATTATTATGTTAGTCAAGCTAATGGTAAATTCCCACAGTCTTTAGTTGTGCAAAGGGGGTCAAACTGGTTTACTACATTTGCAAAAAGATATGGAGTCCCAACATTAAAATTTATTGGCAATCAAGTTTATGAAACTGGTAAAAATATATTTCACGATTATATTCAAGGTAAAGATCTAAAACAGTCTGCCAAAACAAATATCAAAAAAGGAATATCAAAAGTTTAAAAGACCTGTCAGATAAAATGCAACCTCAGTTTGGTTCTGGTCGCAAACGAAAACGTTTAAATAAGAAAACAACTTTAAAGAAAAGAAAGGTTTTTAATAAAAAAAAATCTAAAAAAGTTCGAAGAAAAAGAATTGTAAAAAGAAAAACAACGAGTGATATATTTAATTAAAAATGAGTGCAGAAGTTTTGAAAAGTGAATTAGATATTTTTAAAGGATCATTATTTCAATCAAGCATTGAAAATTCAAAGTTTATTCAAGTTCGACCAGTTTCATCAATATCAAACTCAACCACTATTGAATTCGATATACCTTTATTAGCAGAAGAATATTTAGACTTACAAAATGTGTTATTATTTTTAAAAGCAAAAGTAACAAACCAAGATGGATCTAGTTTTGCTTCAACTCAAAATAATAGGATTTCTATTATTAATTACCCTTTAAACACGATATGGGAACAAGTTGACATATATTTGGGAGCTACTTTAGTATCTCAAAGTTCAAATACTCATCCATAAAGGGCTTGGCTAGAAATGTTAACGACTTATAACAAATTATCCTTTGATACTCATTTAAGGTCAACTGGATTTTTCCCTTTGAAAGATGACCCGGAAGCTGTTGATGTAGAATTAAGTGCTTTGATTAATGAAAGTAAAGAATTTACATTATTCGGAAGAATAAACGGAGATATATTCAACTCAGACCGACTTCTAATAAATGGAATTCCTATTAGATTAACATTATCAAAAGCGAGAGATAATTTTATTTTTGTTGTTAGTAATGCTATATCTGGTGGGGCAGCTGAACCAAATCCAAAACTAAATATAATTGATGCATGTTTATATGTTAGAAAAGTCACATTAGAGCCTAATTTGTTATCGGCACATGCTAAAGCAATTCAACAATCAAATGTAAAGTTGCCAATTAAACGCAAAGATGTTAAAGTTATAAATTTAGCATCAGGTCAAACTGTTTATGTTGTTGATAATATCTACATGTCTCAAATGCCATCTCAGTTTTTAAAATGTTTAATCGGTTTTCTTTATGATATTAAATCAGTCTTATTTTTGTATTCGTTGCGATCGGTCGCACTTTGATCTCGAGAAAAGAGATTATTATGTATTTAATCAATCAATAAATAGTATTCATTTTAATTCATTGCTTATCTTATTTAAAATAATTGAAAACAGTTAATAAAGCGTTGTAAGCTAAAGACACAATTAAATTAAATAGATTAAAGTACAGTGAAAACTATTCTGAGAAAAGGAATAGAAATGAATTATTAGATTCGCTATTTTGATTCGATTTCAGCAGAGACTCAAATAGATTCCGGTGTTGTACACACCCCCGTCCATTGGCTATAGTATCGTAGCGGTCCTGTGGTCATTGGCATATTTCACTTATATATATTATTTGTTTGAAATATTAAGCGAATAATTTAACTTTTAAAAATGCTCTTCTCTTATGTGTAAAACAATCATTACAAATTTTATATACAGTTAATAAAGTTAATAAGAAACTTATAAATAATTATTTATAAATTGGCATTTATATTAAAACCAATGATTTTGTTACCGTTCCTATCAATGTATAAGCTACTAAGCCACACCTCTATTCCAATATGTTTAACATTTCTATGTGTTCATAGGAACGGTAGCAAAATCATTGATTAATACCATTATTTTTCGAGGTTAATGTCTATTAATTTTTCCATTTGCATTTATTTAAATTTACTTTTGAATATTTTTTTTAGTAATTTATCATTTTTAATATTGCAAAATATTATTTACTTAGAAATTATTTGATAAATTAGAATAGAATAAATTTGTATAAAATAGTAATGTACTGGAATATGTCAAAATATTTAAGAAAGTTTCACAAACATACTCTTTGTGAGAAAACTCGATTAACCAATAGGGCATTAATAATTTTATTTAAATTACACAAGATCTAAACATTTCACTTGACCATTAAGTTTAGATAATCCAAATCTAAATCTTAATTAACATTACTTTTCTCGTGAATATGATCAAATTTGAAAACATAATAAATTTATTCAATATTGTTTATGTCATATATACATTGATAACTCGATGGTCTTGAGTAGTATTGAGATTATAATTGCAATAATATGTGAGAAAGATAAAACCAGTTATTTCAAAATTTATATATACAGTATATATGATAGTTCAAATTAAAATAGTTGTGACCTGCCCTCCAAAAATCTCTTTTATTAATATAATTAATTTATTTATTATCGTCCTTAGAAAAAATCCCTTCATTGTGGTTTTCTTCGGATTCCTACAAAATGGTAAGAGTTTTAAAAGTTAAAATAATTAATTTATAGTTAAAATTGAATTTATATACTTATTAACAGAAATGTGGTTTTTAAGGTTTTATCAAATTCGGTAGTAAATTGTTCAAAAAAATTCAAATATTGGATGGTAACAAAGCCTCAGCCAAATTTGATTTTAATTTTATAAAAAGTAGTATAATTTAAAGCCACTAATTTATTTATTTAAAAAATCACTACTTTCTTATTTAACTCATTAAAAATTACTTTTTCAGCTAATTTTAGTCAGTTTATGGATATGACATTTCACTTACTTAATTAATTATTAAAGATGTGTGAAAACTTATTCTGTCTGTCTGCTTGTCTATAGACAATTTTAGATCACAAAATTAATTTCGGCAAAATTAACAATATTGGAACAAATATTAGTCAATGTTGGCTTTAGAAGTTGCAAAATGGCTTAAATTGGTTCAAAAATGACTAATAAATGCTGTATAATTGATCAATAGTTTGATCTTAGGACATAGATAAAAAATATAGGTAAAACGCGTCTTATTAATTAATCTTAAACACATGCTCAAAGACAATACTTTTTCGGATAATCCGACTATCTATTTGTTGCTTTAATTTAGCGGAAATTAAGCAATATGCACTTATTATTGAAAATGAAATAAAATAAGTATAGTTTGTTAGTCCGATAAATCCTACTTTTCACCATTTATTAAAGGTATTTTTAATTGTTTATTTAACCCGTTTTTCTAAGTTTTATACTTCTAAACATTATTAACATTAAATGAAATACAATCGGAAAAAAGCCACAATATGACTAAACAAACTTTTAAACATTTAAATGTCATTTATTTTAACAAATTTTTCAATAAAATTAGATTATAAATTAAATTTTTTCTTCCGATTTCATATTCCGCTTTTTTCGAGATCAGTCCGATAATCCGACCGTTTTTTATGGATTTTAATTATCCGAAAAAGTATTGTCTTTGCACATGATAAACGTAAAATTGTGGACATAAGAACAATTTAGATGTTAAGACAGTTGAACAGATATAAATAAAAATATCCTTAAAACTAACTGAAGTCCTATTTATAACAATGTTTTAAAATAATTAAAAATATTTATCGAAACATTATTAAAGTTGATTAATTAAAATATTGCAAGCGCCGACCAGAGAACCTTCGCTAGTCCCAGGGGATAGTTGCTTTCGCAACCCCTTTATCCTGTGATTTTCCGGTTCTCCGGCTAGCTCTCCAATACCAGTCTGTCCTGACAGGTCGGAGACTCACAGGCAGTCTGTCTGTCCGCGCCTGTGAAGCCGCACCGTCGCTCTAATCGAGAGACCTTGAAGGGCTGTCGCCCTACTCACATCTGCAAGCCTTCGGGTAGCATGCCTTTATACACGAGATATGAGGTAACTCCGAGTATAGGATGAGACGCTCGCTAAGCACCTAATCGGCACTACTACTATGTAAAACAAACAAATATAACTCACAATTACTTAATTAAATTTTATTTAAAAAATAAAACTAATCGCTTCAAAAATAAACTTGAATTCATGCAAGAGTTAGATCTCTTATATATGGTTAGCCTTAGAGGTAAACCATATGTAAATCATATCATAAATTTTATTTTTCATTTTATTTTAGTTACATAATTTTCAATGTCAATAACATTTATCATTAGATTATCATAAAAGCATTAAAAACATATTTCATAATTATATGTTTCATAATTCGCTATCAATGTAAATAACATTTAAACACATCAATATTTGTGGGGAAACGCTGAAGCCATAACGAATAAACATTAACTGTTAGTATTATTATTTACAATATAAATCAAAAATTTAAACCAACAATAGATTAAATTCAAAGAGAGCGCATTAATAATGTTCATTCTTGATTATGATTTAAAAAGAAAAAAATTTTTAACATGTTTATGATAGGTTTTATTTTTGTACTAAAATTGATTACTATATTTAAAAGTTTAATATTGTTTATGTTAAATAAAATATTTTATGTAAAATTTAATTTCCTTATTGATTTTGAAATTCGAAAATAAACATTTTTGTATATGAGATCATATTCAACATTTCATATTAATAAAAATACTTTTATGGCCACAATAACGCTATTTTAAAAATTTTGTGATTTTAAAAAATTGGTGGTTATAATTAAATTTATTAATATTTGATAGCTATGGTAGAGTTGGGATTTTCCCATAATTGACATTTTGATTTATTTTATTTATAATTGAGAAAAATTTTATTTTCCATTTGTTACTGTTACAATATTTATTTTTATTAGTTTTTATTCATTTGATGACGTAAAAAAACTTTTTTTTACCTTTTTTTCTCAATAAGCACTATAAAAGCGAAAAACCACACGAACGAAACTCACGTTTGAATAAATCACGTTTTTAATATCTCGAATCAATTTGTTAATACAATATTTCAATTCTCTGCAATATTGCATAATACTATTAATGCGTTGATACATCGAATGTTTTCAAAACATAAGCGGCCATCAGTACTAACAGTTATATAAACAAACATATTTTAAATTATGATATATTCTCAATAGTTTGAGCAACTTTTGGACAGTTTAAATTTTATATTGAAAGGCTGAGAGATTTTCGTCAGAATAGTTTTTCGGGCGCCAGTCGGCCAGCCTTAAGTCAACAAAGTTAATATGAGTCCAATATTTGAGATTTTAGAACTTTTAGATTTAAGAGTTAGCATTAACTTGAAACTTTACTTTAATGCTGAATAAAAATATTTATTAAAAGAGTATAAGTTTATAAGTTATACAATAATTTAGCACAAGAGAAAGAACAGTAAAGTGAGTTAAGCGATAGAACCTTAACTGAGAGTTTGCTATCGTGTTCGGTTTTAAATAGGTTAGGGGCGGGAACAAAATATTTTGCACACGACACGCAATTTTAGTGAGAGTGCACTAATTATTAGCTTTCTCAGTAGCTGAAATCGTGCGTATGGATAGCAGACATGCAAAGGCTTATGCGTCTTTTTCCCCTATTTTTCCCCCATTTCCTGAAATGATTGAAAGGAGAAAGCAATGATATAAAAATGTATCAAATAAAATAATCAAATTATATATTTTGTTTGATACATTTTTAATTCATTGCTTTCTCCTTTCAT
>JAQIXJ010004379.1:0-10946 GCA_034700185.1 Phthiracarus laevigatus | reverse complement strand
GTGTTGAAGTTGTGGTGTCATATCCAGCAGCGAAAAATATTACACACTGCGCTGTGATTTCGATTGGAGACATAGCTATAGGATATACTTAAGTTAATTGTTTGAATATTGAACACATAAAATTTAAAAAGTGTCCAAATTGAATACTAAATAAAAATAGTTAAAATGTGAAATACTTTTAGAAATCGATGTGAATTTATATTCTTCGTAAATGCCATCATTTTCAACTCGTTTATCTATTGTCTTATCGTTGTCGAGAGCCTCTAATAATAAATAGATAAAATCAACTCTGTCTTTCTCCTTTTTATTTGATTTTCTTTCTTCAATAATTTTAAGCCCGAGATCAGAGAAAAATTTATGTTCATTTAATTTCACGTTGTTTATTTTAAGGAAGTTTGCCAGTCTTAGTGACCTGTTTTGGATGATAAATTTTATAGAATCAATTAAACTAAAATTAAAATCAAAAAACGTTCGCGCATTTTCTATAAAAGGATTATTCTGATCAGTTAATGCGTCCATTTTGACACCAAATGCAACCCTTGCGATCACATTCAAAGTGAATGATCCATAAAATCGCTTTACATCCAATTCATTGTTATTTTTTATGAATCGATTAAAATCATTTATCAATTTTTGTACGCATTCATCAATTATTGGTTTCATTTTTCTCAATTTTCCGCTTGAAAATGTAGGCGTTACTATTGAACGAATTCTTTTCCATTTTTCATCCTTTACTCTTGTTAACATGTGCTCAGATATTTCGTTATAAGAACCGATGGTCTAATCAAATTATAACAAATTATTTAATGATAATACTGCATTTATTAAGGTAACTAACTCTTCTATTTGGAAATTTAGCAAAATCTTTGGTGAGAATTTTACTAATAAGTTGTGGGTCTGCGCAGAAAAGTGTTGGTTTACCCAATTTATGCGTACCAAATATTTTTCCATATTTTTTAACTAATTCTTGCTCTAATAAGTGAATCGATAATTTTTTAAATAAAATCTTGATAATCGAAGTCTCAGTAGCTACTTTTACATTTTTTGTTGACCAGTATGCCTTCTTTTTGTGATTATTTATGCTGAGTAAGTATAAAGCATTTAACATTAATTATTTGTAAAATTTAAATTTTAGCACTAAAATTTATTCGTTTGTTTTTTAAAATAAAATATTTTTCGTTAATACATAGGACGCGTGTTTCAGACTTCCCCAGAATTAATTATTAATAAACAGCATTCTATGGTGACCATCTTTTGTTAGGCTAATCCTAGAAATTTTTCAAATTTGAGTGATATCCAGGAGAATTATACATTATAATCTTATGGTATGGAATAGTAAAATTAAAACAAGAATGACACATTCATAGAGAGCTCACTTTTAATAGGTATTTGCATTCTTATGTCACAAATTTATTAGTTTTTGAGTCAAGATGGCAAAATGACAAATACTTTTATTATTATAAGAAACGGGAGAAATACCTTTATAGACTTAAGACTGCGGACACACAGACAGACGGACGGACGGACAGTGTCAAAAGCATAAGCTCTACTTTTTTATAAAGTGAGCTAAAAATATTTCGTCACAAAGTCAAATTCTGACTCCAACTATTTTATATCTTCTCTTCGTAATAATTATATTTTCAGTTTTGTTTATTTGTAAATAATGATTAATTTTAATGATATTCTAATATTCATAAATTCAAATAATTAAATTATTAATAATATATAATTTTTGAAGTTTATACTTTGTTTATTCTGATTTAAAGACAGAAAAGAACATTATTTTATAACATTTATCCACGAACTTTGAGTGAATTGAATCTTATTGAAGGATTATTGACAATACTCTATCTTTTGTAAACTAGGTTTAAAATTAAAAGAAATATATAAACATTGGTTACGTGATTAATGACGAATATACTATTGAAATCAACTAATTATTGCACATTCCTTCGCCTCAAACATTTAGATATATGCATGTAAAGAGTACATGATTTTTGCTTATTATTTTGAAGTTATAATATTTTCATTTGATACACAAATGATTTTAGATAATACATCACAAGCAAAGCCATTATCTGAGGGGAAAAGTAAATATTAAATTTTAAATATGTAATCGATATACGGAATAATACCTGATAGAATCGCATATAATTAATGATAAATAATTTCCAACAATAATATCCAATTCTTCGATTACCAATTCTTTCGATTAGTGATAATAACTAGAAATAAATCATATCATCATTATTATAAAAGATAAAAATAACAAATATTTTCTTTACCTTAATGTATGTAATAATCGATACATTTAGTTTTAAGAATATTGTGTTTAAATATTTATACGATTTGTTAGTTTCATAGTAAATCGATGATAGTAGAAGTATTCGCATCGCAGACACAAAAAAATGGCGACCGTCTTCACTCCTGATGCCTAACAGTCCCGCGCCCGATCCCAATCCCACTCCACTAACCACTTCCGGTTGAACCCCACCCCCCAAGAAGCCCAATTAATAATAATAAAAATAATAAATTAAAATAATAAAAATAAAATAAATAAAATAACTGAAATAATGTATGGAAAATTTCCATACAAATTTCTAGGAAGAACACCTGCACTATGAAAAGTGCAGGTGTGAAGAACACCTGTGCTGTTAAAAGTGCAGGTGTGCCCTAAAAACAACACCTGTGCAAACGATGGGATCCAAATCACACTTAACAGTGATTGGATCGTTAATAAAAAACTGGGTCGATTTGAGTCCTCTAATAGTCCGTGCACTCCGTATTTATATGAGTGCACGCAAAAGAGAGACTCATTCGAAGTTTTTCAAAGGTAAAAATTTTATTTTTAATTAAAGTTAAAGTTAAAGCCCTGACCCCCAAACCGAAAGGGAGTTACAGCCGTAACAGGCAGTCCCCTTTCGGTGCGGAAAAAGTCCGAAATATGTGAGCCCTGATCCCAAAGTGAACTGGTGTTACAGCCGTAACAGGCAGTCCCCGTTCCCCCAAACCTATAGGGGAGTTACAGCCGTAACAGGCAGTCCCCGTATGGGTTCGGTAAAACCCCCAAAAAAGTAATTGTGAGGCCTGATCCCCAAACTGAACGGGAGTTACAGCCGTAATAGGCAGTCCCCGTTCAGTGCGGAAAAAGTCCGAAAAATGTGAGCCCTGACCCCCCAAACTTATACGGATGTTACAGCCGTCATCGGCAGTCACCGTATGAGTGCGGAAAAACCTCAAAAAATTAAATGTGAGCCATGACCGCCCCCCCCAATCTCATATGGGAGTTACAGTCCTAAACGGGCAGTCCCCGTATGAGTGCGGAAACCTCCGAAGTACTCACTCACTTATTCTCACTCTCACTCACTCTCTAAATCACTCTCACTCACTCACACTCTCACTCACACCCACTCATACGCACTCTCGCTTACCCTTACTCTCAGTCTCATTCTAACTCTCATTCTAACTCTCACTCACACTCTCACTCACACCCACTCATACTCACTCTCGCTCACTCTCACTCTATCTCTCACTATCTATCACTCTCACTCAATTACTCACTCACACTCTCACACTCTCACTCACACTCTCACTCACACTCTCACACACTCTCACACTCACTCACACCCACTCATACGCACTCTCGCTCACCCTTACTCTCAGTCTCATTCTAACTCTCACTCACTCACACTCACTCACACCTACTCATACGCACTCTCGCTCACCCTTACTCTCAGTCTCATTCTAACTCACTCACTCACACTCTCACTCACACCCACTCATACTCACTCTGTCACTCACTCATACTCACTCACTCACTCACTCTCTCACTCTCTCACTCTCACTCTCACTCTCACTCACTCCTACTCACTCACTCTCTCACTTCATACTCACTCACACTCACTCTCACTTCATACTCACACTCACTCACACTCACACTCACTCATTGACTCTTAATTTAAATCTATTTGCAGATTTCTTATAATAATAAAGGGATTAATCTGATTTCTTAAATTATTAAATGTGCTTTTATTAAACTCTTAAATTTTTAAACTATTTTCATAGATTTTCATATTAATATAGTATGTACTTTCTATTGAATATGCGAATGAATATGAGTAATAATTTCTGACTAAAATATTTGTACATTTATGATATTAAATACGTATTTAACTCTATTTCTTTTCTAGTATCAACGCTATAACTTCAATATTTGCGTAAATTTTTATTATAATTAAAACTCAATTGTTTGCTCATTAATCATCTACAAGCTGCAAAGTACTTTCAAGGCAAGTGAAAATCTTAAAATACAAGCGCTATATCAATACATTTATACTTATTTTTTTGTCTATCTTTAATTTGGTGATTAAATAGATGTCGTCATATAATAACAACGAGAATGCTAAAAGAAAGCTTTGCTTTGATGGAAGCCAATCCAAAAAACAAAAAGATAAAGATTCTTATGAATCTCAGCCTGCTTTACCATACGATTTGGAGAATGACCCTGACAGTATGGTTTATTAAACTTTCTATAAAAGAATAAATAACAAATTTATTTAAACCTACTTAGATGTCGAAATTGGTTTACCAACAGAAACATCTATCCCTGGAGACATTGATGAAAGTGGTAACTTTCTTTAATAAACACAATTTACATAAAAGGATTTAATAAAAATCTTTATATCTAGACTATTCAGCTTTAGCAGAAGTTTATAATACTTTCGCCGATGTTGCAGAATCTGAAATGGAACGGATTTTCAATGAAGGGTTTTGTCAATCAGATCCGCTCACTGTTGCAGGACCGAGCAATAGGGCCGCTTTTAACAATCGTAATAATTTACAAATCATTGTTTTCATAAATTTTCAACAAATATTTTCATTTTAGCTTACCTTGATTCTGATCTAACATCCGTCACAAGAGATTTATTTGTAATTCCGGAAACTTCTAAACAAACACTCAATGATTGTTTCCATTATGAATCGATAAATGGTAAAACTAACTTCACTTTTATAAATTAATAGTAAAAAATGTTTTTCTTATAGACGAAGTCATTAATGGAAGAAATTTTCAAAACAAACGTATTAAAAAAGAGTTTGAAACTTTTAACTTACCGATGCATGAGCTTACTCCTTCCGACATAGATAGCTACTTCATGGCATCAACACCAAAGAAAGGTTTCAGAGGAGTCACCCAAAACGCTTTCCCTAATCAAACAATTTATTTAAGTGATGATAGTAGTTTAGACACGTCAACTACTCTGGATAGCTCAGAGATATCGTTTTCAGATAATGAAGATGATGTTTCTGATGATTATGACTCCTCTCTTGATTCAGATTTTACCCTTTCGCTATCGGATATATTGTCTTCAGACTCCTTTGATACCTATTCATCAAACTGTTAACTACTTACTTTTTATCACAATTATACTTTACACGTTTATTACTCTTGTAATATTATTGCATTGCTAATAAAAACAAAATTTTTAGTTTTAATTATTTCCTTTTTTGAAACTTGATAATTAAGGCAATATTTAATTCTAAGAATTTATGTTTACAATCATCACCTTTATACTATATCATGACGTCAGAGCAAACCAGAAATAAAATGTGTATAAATGTTAGTGATTTGTTTTTACAGAGCCACAAGTCGAGATGGATGCAAACGTCGCACCCGGGTTTGAAATGGAACTCTTAAACGAAGAAAAACCTCGCACATCAAATCGTTTTAGAAGAACTGAGTACACATATGATTATGGCATTACTCACAACATGCATCACATGTTACCAAATTTGTTGGAGGCAAGCAACGATATTAACAAGATTTATGAAAACATGGTGATGCCAACACTTAAAAAGTATTCAGGAGATCATAAATACTGTGTTTACATTCTTCACAAAGCTTTAAAGCACAAGCCAATATTTATAGGTAAGATGGTTTTTATAAGTAATATTACCGATCTTCAACTCATTTTAATATAATAGGTGGCAGTTCAATCGATCAATTTGATTCTTCAGAATTTTTGTCAACCATTTACAAAGTCTCTCAGAGCAATGAAGATTTTCTACTTACTGGGGAACTCAAAGTAACAGTAACAATTAAACAACCTGATGTTAAAGGAAGTGGCAGAAATAAGTACAAAGGAGCTCCGAGGACAGGAGAAAAGCGACGAAAACAACAAACGAGTGTTATAACTATTAAGAATAATGGTAATAGTAATCAAATATTTGACTAAAAATAAACATGAATTTTTTAATTTAGACTGTCTTTGTGGTTACCGAGCTATTTTTGTTGGAATAAAATATCATGAACTTGATATCAAACACGGTATAAAAAATGAATACCAATGGAAACAAGTTAAAGGAAGTCGAAAGAATAAAAAACCATGGACAGTTGACGTACAAAAAGAGGGTGCACAAAATATTTGCATTGCGGCAGGTCTACCAATGGATCAACCTTTATCATTTTTGAAATTACAACAGTTACAAGAATCTTATTTATCACCAGAGTACCAACTTTTAGTAATTGATGGAAAAGACCCGTCAAATGTTATTTTTAGAGGACCAAATTCGGAAAAACAAATTTGTTTAGAATATATAGAAAATCATTTCAACTTTATTAAAGAAATGAATGCTTATTTGCAAACATCATATTACTGCGCTGCTTGTAATACAGGCTACAGTACAACACATAAATGCAAAATTAAATGCCAGCTTTGTGGAAAAGAACCAAAATGCACTGAAGAGGATCTCCTAACTTGTGAAATATGTTCAAGAACTTTTTATAACCAGCAATGCTTTAATAATCATAAGCAAACAATGTGCTTAGAAGTTAAAAAATGTGTTGACTGTGAAGTGGAATATTACGATAAAAAGCAGCATAAATGTGACCAAAGCACATGCCATTATTGCAGCTAAAACTATACAGTATCTCCTCATTATTGCTACATAAAAACAATAGAACTAATGAAACTTGAAAAAGAAGACAAAAAGTTAAAAATAATAGTTTGCTACGACATTGAGTCTATTCAAGTAACAGTTGGACATAATCAGTTTCAGCATAAAGCTATATTATTGATAGCAGGTAAGCAAATAGAATATTTATTCTTAACTAACATATTTCTTTTACTAGAAATTGTTTGCGACAAATGTTGGAACACAGTTGAAAACAGAAAAACTCATTTTTGCGAAATTTGTGGTCCAAGTTACAAAGAGTATTTTGGATTGAATTGCGTAAAAGAATTTGGGGACTATGTTTATAATGATTTAGCAAACAGAGCAGCTAAAATAAAATCTAAAGTTCTGGTTTTTGCACATAACAGCAGTGGTTATGATGGACATTTTGTATTCACCGATTTATTTAAGAGAGACTATGAAGATGTAAATATCATAATGAAAGGCTTGAAAGTTTTATTGATTGACGTTTCAAATGTGCGATTTTTGGACAGTTTGAGCTTCTTTCAGCAACCTCTCGCTCAACTTCCAAAATCATTTGGAATTTCCAGTCATGCGATTAAGGGATTTTTTCCACACCTATTCAGCAAATTTGAAAACCTAGATTATATCGGTGCTATGCCACAATTAGAATATTTTGGAATTAAATACATGAAGAAAGCTGCTGCTAATCAACTTAAAGCCTGGCATACGGAAATAGCATCAGCTTCGAACTATGTCTTCAATTATAAAAAAGAATTAGTTAAGTATTGCGCAAATGACGTAAAAATATTAACTATGTCTGTTATGATATACCGTGAACTATTCAAAAATGCTACCAAATTAGATCCTACAACACGAAATTTTACACTAGCAAGCGTTGGATTTGAATATTTTCGAAGTGTTATTTTGACTGAAAAAACAATAGGTATATGTCCTGTTAAAGGTTACTCAACTGTCAGAAATCAGTCTAAAGTTGCTAATGTTTGGCTCGACTATGTTCAAAGTAAAAGTCAATTTGATGTTTTAAGAGAGCAGCATAAAGGAACTTATTTTGTGGATGGATATATCAAAGAAGAAAACAAAGTTCTAGAATTTTTTGGTTGCAAGTGGCATGGTTGCCCTAAATGTTTTAAAAATAGTAGAGACATAAAGCTCAAAGAACTGAATAATTTATCATACAATGAAGTTTATTCAAAAACTCTTCAAAAACTAACATACTTTGAAAATAGAAACTTTAATTTACACCATATTTGGGAATGTCAATTTATAGATTTTAAAAGAAGTTCGTCTGAACTAACGGTATTTTCAAACGCAAGATCAAGTTATTATACAAACTTAGAGTTATATGGACCAGCAAATATTAGAGAATCTTTTTTTGGTGGAAGAACAAACAATTTGTACTTTACATATGATTGTGGATCAAATGAAAAAATTGCATGCTTAGATTTTACTAGTTTATATCCACATGTCTTAGTATCTAGCCACTATCCTGTCGGTCATCCAAAAATTATTTCAGAATATATCGACAACAGCATCTCTCAGTATTTTGGCTTCATTAAATGTATTGTGATTCCACCAAAACATTTATATTTAGGTGTGCTACCTGCCAGGATAAATAAGAAGCTCTATTTTCCTCTTTGTTCTAAGTGCGCAGAAGTTAGAAATAATAACTCATGCACACATACGGATGAAGAAAGGTCACTTATCGGCACATGGACATCTGTTGAACTCCAAAAAGCAATTGAAAAAGGATATGTTATTCACAAAATTATTCAAGTTTTTCATTATGATCAAAAATCAGATCAAATTTTTCAAAATTATATTAGAACATGGCTTAAAATAAAAACAGAAGCTTCAGGATGGCCTAAAAATTGTATTAATGAAACAACAAAAAATGCTTTTATTACTGACTTCGAATCTAAAGAAGGTGTAATTCTGAATCCAAATAATATGAATAAAAATGAAGGCTTACGATACATAGCAAAACTGATGCTTAATACTCTTTGGGGTAAATTAGGACAAAATACTAACCAAACACAAACTAAGTTATGCAATGATTATTATGACTATGCAAAAATAGAAAGTGATCCTTCAATTGTAATAAAAGGTGAATTTATGCCAACAGAAAATACACTTATTGTTAACTATAAGATTTCTGAAGACATTTTTGAAAGAGCTGGAAATACTAGCCCAGCCATAGCATCATTTGTCACTGCTTACGCTAGATTGAAACTCTATAATGAAATGGAGAAAATAGAAACATCGTATCCTGGACGAGTATTGTACTTTGACACAGACTCAATATTTTATGCGTACAAGACAGATCAAAGCCATTATAGACCATCGACTGGTGATTTTTTAGGTGATTTAACAGATGAAATTTGGAAGGAGTATGAAACAGAAGGGGCATACATTTCATCATTTGCCTCATCTGGACCTAAGAATTATGGTTACAAAGTCAGCTTTCCTGATGGCTCATTCAAATCAAAGTGTAAAATAAAGGGAATTACATTAACAGACGAGGTTGATAAAGAACTGAACTATGATGTCATTTATAACTTTGCAAAGGAATATTCAACAGGAGTAAAACTAAGAAAAACTGTTCCTCAGCAACAATTTAGAGCTGACTGTCATCACAACATTTTCACAAACTTATTTGATAAAGCATATCGTGTTGTTTCAGAAAAACGACGACAAATAGGAAACAAGACTTTGCCATACGGCTATGTAGATTAATATTCGTTTTATTTTTTCTGTTAAATTATATATAAGTGTAGTTATAATCAATTTTCATTAGTTTTAATTAAAATGTTTGACACCTTATTAAAAGTTGATTTAATTCATTTACAATTCAAAAGCCCTTTCACTTGCATGGTCGCAGGACCTACAAGTAGTGGTAAAACCTATTTGGTTAGGGATGTTTTAAAATACCATAATCAAACAATTAATTTAAAGATTGAATCCAAAGTTCTTAAAGTTTTATGGGGCTATGGACAGTTTCAATCCCTCTACAACATAGATATAGAAAATGTTAGCTGTAGATACACTGAGGGACTTCCTAACGAAGAAGAACTTGACAGTTATAAACCTGATATTATAATAATAGATGACTTAATGTCGGAATTATGTAACGATAAAAAACTAACAAACTTGTTTACTAAAGGAAGTCATCATAAAAATATGAGTGTTATTTTTATTTCTCAAAATATATTTCAACAAGGTTCTCAAATGAGAACAGTAAGTCTAAACTGTCATTATATTATTTTAATGAAAAATCCTCGAGATCGAGCACAGATTTCTCGTTTAGGAAGCCAGATATATCCAAAAAATTCAAAATTCTTTCTTGAAGCTTATAATGACGCTACGAAAAATGAATTTGGCTATATAAGGTTAGATTTGAAACAAAACACACCTGAAAAAGTAAGATTACAGACTAATATTGTTCCTGATATAAATAGCGTTCTAAAACCCATTGCATACATTCCAAAATAATGTCTGCCAATCTTAGAAAATCATTAGCTCATTTAGCTTTTATTAGCAGCATAAAATGTAAAAAAACACAAAAGTGCTTACTGGCATACTTTGCAAAAGATAAGCGATATCAAAAAGCTATAAAAGAGTTGGCTATTAATATAATTAATGGTAATATTAAGGTTGATGAAAAAACAAAAAAGAGAATTAAAAAATACTCAAGCGTTATTTATAATTGTAAAAAACCTAAAAAGGCTACTATAATTCAAAGTGGAGGTTGGCTACATTGGGTTGTTCCAATCGTTGCTGCACTGTTAGAAATCGTTATTTAAATGGATTATTGTAAGAAAGTAGAACTTTCGCCAATAATTACGCCTGTAGAGGTAGTATTACCTACAAAATTCGAAAATGAAAAGCCTAAAAAAGATACCAAAAGAAAAAGTGAAAAACAAAATACAAATAAATTTAGTAAAAAAACAAAAAAACAAACGTTCAAATGGACTTATGTTTAGGCACCTGTCAAATAAGTTAGCAAAGATTTA